>DWMG01003140.1:0-12273 GCA_018244855.1 Elbella merops
ATTGTGGGACTTAAACGTAACTGGTGAAACGTGGGAGTGTACTACACTCCTCCGCATACCCCTTCGGGGATTACAGGCGTGATGTTACGTTACCTTTATAAACTTAATATCAAATAAGTAGATACACTTGACGACTATTGCTATAATGATCTTGTGGCATTTTAAACTTGCTCAGCTACGCTTTTAAATAGCGTTTAGCAAAATTATTCTGTAATAGCTTCTTTTTAATTTATATAAATAATACTTCTCTACATCCTGATTACACCATCACAAATGACCTAAGTGCAGGTAGCAGGTAACATACCTACCTGTTTATGACTAATGAGATGCGCGTTTTAATGACTTAATGACACAATCATTAAAGAAAACATGCTTCGGACTGATGCCCTCAGCAGAACAAACATATTTTCCTGTTATTTTACGCATCGGAAATATATAATTTAAAACCTGCTCTATGTTCTTCGTTCTTGTCTCTGTCGCCCTTCGTCTATTTTACTTTGTCTTATAGTATACAACACATATTTTTACTTATCATTATTATCCGTATTGCGTATATTAAAAACCTTTATAGAAACTAAATTATAAAATCAAGACAATTTTTTCTTTGAATATATTTATTACATCAAAGAGATCGCAAGTGTTTTATAACAGATGTTCAAGTACATTCGCATAGAAAAACCTTAAATTAAATCAAGAACAGTTAGCAACTTGCTAGTACATAAAACAACAGTTTTTAACATCACCTCGTATACCATATGCATAATGGAGTAGCTTAACGGCCGGTTATAAAAATTCTTAGTACAGTGTTATCATACGTGTTTTATAGTCTCATGAGTGTACTGCTAGAGACGAACAGTTATAAATTCCTCCCTAAAATAGGAAACTGCCGCTTGAACGTCTCAATATATGACCTAAGTATACTTTATGCATGTACGTACAGTTATTACGAGTATATCCGCTATCTGAGGTAATAAGCAAAAACGTTGTTAATAATTGGAGAATATTGTATATGGTTAATATAACTTTCATTGCTACATAACTTTTTAATAAATGAAATTGTATTAGTACATATTTCAAAAATATTTCATTAAAATTGTCTTTAATTTCATATAACTTTTGTCTTTACTAAAGCTGTATCAATATTTCGTTTCAGTTAAAACGGTTTAACCATAAAAGCAAAGCTGACAGACGAGAACTACATTTGCATTTATATTATTCAGTTATAGTTCTGTATCACTTTGCCTAAAATTGCATTGAAGAATGTTTTACAAAGCATTTGATATAGACCTTTAAACTTCTAGTAACACACCAGCCCACATTTTCTTTACGAGTAAATATGTAATACATATCAATCATGACTGCATCAATCATCATAATAATAATATTGGAACAATTTCACACGCGACCACCTTATTCCATACTAGGCAGAGCCTGCTGACGCCAGACAGCTGATAAGCTACGTACTTAACACACTCATATTAATATTTTTAAACTGACATAAAACAAAAACATATACTCGTCACAGACACTGACCATATCTGTCAACTGCGACATTACAATACTATCTACTCGACTGTACCAATGACGCGTTATACAGCTTAATTCGATTTTGTTCTTCCGCGTTGGACACCGATAAATGGAGGTATCACATTTTAATCGGATTCACACATGACTCAGCAGCGTAGCCCTTAATGCTGTTAACAGATATTGCATTGCGTCTATGTATTATCCATACATAATTGATACTAGGTTACTGTTTTCATAGTTACTGGTTACTGTTTTCGTTCACGTGTCGTATTGTGTGGAGCATGTATGATTAAATTTTTACTTCGTTTCTATTCGTCTCCCATAGACATCTAACGTAAATGTAACTTGTTCTGTATGAAATCTCTGATAATGATTACTCAAACACTGCTGCAACAAGCACAAAATATGCAACAGTTGTGCTTCCGCGGGTAGATGTTTAAAAAAGGGGTCTTTAAACGGCCTATTGTGATATTTAAAGATTACTACGGGGTGGTCTTTATGGGGTAGACAAGTAGCACAGAGTGCCACATATCTCTGTCCCTACATACTTGCCGTACTTCTACATTCATCATACTCTACATATATACATGCACGCTGGTTTTGTAGACATCCCACTCCCTCATCAGCTAATGTCTGGCCTATTTGATCAAGATAAGTGAGGCTTGGCACCTTCAGTAGATACCTGGGTTCATCAGCATTTCTATTGTATATCTGCGTTGTCATTTTTTCATCGGCCATTGTCTCATACTTTTTTAATACTCATCTAATTAAATATGTATCTATACCGCATAAGGAATCTCACGTGGCGATATGATAACTATACTAATAATAATAAACATACCTATCTCATTGTATACACGTTTTCCTAATAAGAAACATGTTCTTATTCGAACGCAGTATTATCCGGAAATAAATTTATGCATTGCTATCTCTCTCTCCGATATCAGAACCCCACTATTTGCGTACACCACGACATCGCATTAAAATGCATAACAAAGCTCCCGAGGCGTTAATCGGAAGCAAATTTCAATTACGCTCACACACACACACACACGCGCGTATTAATCTCGACATTTCAATTAAGGACGAGATAAAAGATGGATACAACGAGACACAAAACTAGTTTGACCACGACGCAAGTGCTGACAACATGTATCATATATGCAAGATACAATGAATTTTCGATCTTATCAGCAATTTAATAAAGATCACACCACGAGCCTTCGTAAGGTGCAATGACTGTAATCCGCGAGATTAAAATCAGGTAGCTGTGTATTGACGTGCCAGTACCAGTTTACTTTGCCTCATCTATTGAGAAAGTCGCAATGAATTTGACTTGTCGTTTCATTTAGATTTGGTTAAGCTCTTTATTTAGTGTGTTACAACTGCGGATTGGCATTCGTAATTTGTTATATGTATATCTTCGTACATGTAAATCGATGATTACTGTTGGTACTACCATCTTCTATTTTTCACGAAAGACAGACTTAAGGCTAAAGCATGAGAATGAATACATATTATGTTGGTGGTCATAGAATAAGTACACAAAACAAACATAGCTAGCAGAGATGTGTGTACTAGTGTTTTTATCTTCAGTATGGGATAAGCAGAATACACTGACATACGAGTCGATCTAATTTAGTTCTGAGAAGCAGCCATACAAGCTCGACTGGCCTCAAAACGGGCGTGCTTCCTTTTTGCGATTGCATACAGATTGTAATGAGTTTCAATGACCACATAACTTGGGAGGTTGCTTGCGGTAGTCTTTGGTAATTTTTTCTTCTTTTCACGACTCAGTTTTTGCATACAGTCGAGCAAGCACTTGAACTGTAACGTGTGAATTTAAGGACAGAGAAAGGGGAAAACTTTTTTATTCCGGAAAATACTCCTTAAAAGTAAGCAATTTCTCTCATTTTCTCTCAATCTCTCATTTTTTCTCAATTTCATTAATCTTGAGAATTAGTAGTTTGACTTATCATAGAGCCATTACAGGCTATTGAAACAAGATGGCTTCCCTGAAAACTGATTTCTAGTCCATGAAAGCTATAACTCATCCAGAAACCTGCCACACGATTATGCGACTATTTCTGGGACCTTGCCATAAGCAAACTCTATATAGCTGCTATGTATTACCTATCTCAATATAGTCCGGAGGAGTATCATCAAGCAATTTTGTGTGTCCACCCCTAAAGTCCGTATTTCAGCACAAGAGACAAACTTTGGCCACGTGGGATTCCAAGGTCTGAAACTAATCTAAGACGATACTACTCGTACATATAGTATTCGTGGATGCCTCTATAACTTGTCAAATACGAAATAAATTTCTACTTGCCGTAGAAATTTATTTCGTATTTGAAATTAGAAAAGGAACAATCTCTTATTTCTTTTACAACTTCAATATTCCTGTTAAAACTTTACACATCACGTGTAAATGATGTGTAAAAGAATATATTATGGTCTATCATAAAACCCTTTATAAGTCCTGTGCTGGATGCAGGCTGCCCTGAGAGATGTTTGTCCGTAGGTACGACGCTGGGCATGCACCTTGTATTCCCAGAGCATGGCTTCTTGCACTCCTTATGCTGCTACACGTCAGCGACCAAGGCATTAAGCCGTGCCTAAGCAAGCCGCACCATACCACGTTAAGCCAGTGCCGGGTTTAGTCGCGTCTTATAACATCCTGGTATCCCTTTGAGGCATGTATTATTTCTCCTCCCCGACTCATATATGTTATGATATACTTTAAACTAAATATTTGTTAAACATAAACATAAAACTAAAGGAGTACCGTTAGTAGTGTCGCCATCGTATTGCTCTCCCATATCTATGTGCGGACGTACAACCGATTAAGATCGCTTACAAATAAGATTTCGAAGATCTAACTCTTCTATACCTTTATATTTTAATCAAAATTAGCAGTTACACCTAATTTCTCAACTGTAACGTCTCATATCAATATTTTTCGGACTAGCGTAACGAGTTTTCAAGTACTATTTTAATAAATACATAATATATTTCCGTTCTCTGAGTTTAAAGTACGTGACATTCTGGAGTCGTAGTTACTAATGCGATTAAAAGTACAGTAAAGAAATGTGCGTACACACCGCCAGCAAAAAACTAATATTTGAATTGTACAAACATTGTTACCGCATCCTATTAGCAACTTTACGTCTATTTGTTAAGTTACAGAATAGCTTTTCTTTCTTATATCGAAGTTTGCCCATCTTCCTGTCTAAGTCTCGTACTAATTTAAGTTCTATGAAGAGGTTTTATGGTCGAAATTAGATTGGCGTACAGTTTGAGCCGGTGTTTGTTTAAGTTCGAAGCGCACCGTCGCGTTCCGTTATCAAAGCCAGAAGATATTGAACCTCTAGGAATTGAGGAATGTAGTTTTTGTTGAATTTTCCAACTTTAAAATTCTATTGAACCGCCTGCACTTTAGATAAAGACGCTCTGGCTCTTTGTGCATTGGTTCAATGTTGGTGGAGTCTCGGTCGTTTTCGGTCAGGGCGTTTCTTATAGTTGTTATGTTACAGTTATTGGACTTTCGTACACACTACAGCATTGCATTAAAATATTTACTGGGCACAGGCTGCAAATACAGCTTAGCTATCTTCGAAACTCCTTGTAGGAGCCTTCCTCTTTCTCGTTACTAGATAAGAATTGCTCTCAACAAACAGAAACCCTTTTTATATCGTAAACCTTTTTATTATCTTGTTATGCATGCACAAACCCGAAATGTTACTCACCCATACGAACATTGTAATTCATAATTAGATCAGCTCAGATGATACATGGTATATATATATACATATATATTTTTGAAAATAACAATTGCTACGTACTAGGTACATGATGCTGAAGAGTACACAGAAATTCATGTATTACATCTTTACAGCAAATTAACTATTTAAATTTAAAAAATATTCCGGCAGGATCCCCAAAAAAGCGCATAGAGACAGAATTGTAAAACACTATATTACTCTTGTCAAAAATAAATCTCCATTTAAATTTATGTACACAAATCCACCTATCACATATGCCTAACGTTCAAGGCGATCGTGTTATGTCATTGTTGGAGTCCAGTTTTGAAATTGCTATTTTATTTAAGCTTTTTATTCCGGTCCGTTAGGACTGAGAGATATGATCGTGACTTTGTCCTCATCGCGTGCTGAGCTTTCATTTTGAAACACTTGTTGCAGATCATTATGTACAAACACTGTGTAATACATAATTCGATCCGAGCTACGATACGATCTATGTACCTACAGACAATGACGTGAATTGATTTTTTAATGAAATACGTTGGGTCATAGTTAGAGGTAATCTGATTATGTATGTACCTAATGTGTCGAGGTTGGTGTTCAATAATAATCCATTATAAATTTGATTCAGACTTAAATTTCAAGTTTTCTTGCGACTACTTATAATATAAAATCAATATCAATTATCATCGTCAAAATAGACAACATCTCTGGTTTCTTAACCCTTTATTTTTAAAACGTTAAACCACTACCCATCCTTTTTTTCTCGACCCACTCTGTTAAATCTGAGACATTCGGTTCCCCAAGTGCTATTTATCTTACATATCGTTATTTAAACGTCGACATCATCGAAATTATCATAATCATATTCATTATCATTATATTCGATATCATCATATTCATCATTATCATACTCATCATCATATTCGTCATCTTCATATTCATCATCATCGTCTCATCTGTATATACCGACTGCTATACAATATATGTACCTTTCCCAATAAGTGCAAGTTAAGCCTGCCGCGTCCGTACAATCTGGCAACTGTGCACGTATTGTATAAAGTATATTGGTAATTCTAGATAGTACTAAATTTGCCAGTTTATTATGCAAAGATCCGCTGTGTACTAAGTTCCTCTATGCTATTATACGCTTTTACGATATCTTTATGGTATTGTATGTCCCAACGTACTAAGCTGTCAGAGAAAATAAATGAATTTAACGGTTAAATAAATTTTTTAGTACCTTTGTACAAGCGTCGTTAAACAGATAATTAGGTAATAATGGAGTAACACTAGTGAATAGTAGGAAATAAATAATAGTATACAACATATACTAATTCGAATGACATTTTAAGCACTTTCGAACTATTAATCAGAATTAAGATTTATTTTGTAATGATATGCCATTTTAATTTGTAGTTAAAGCGCTCATGGGAACTAAAAATAAAAAGAATTATGTTCAAAGAATCCATTGCCGCGTATACGATTATCGATAGCAGTTTAAGGAATTCGAAAAAATAACAAAATGATTGGATTCGTTTTGGTTCAAAATTAAAAATTGGCATGCTGGATGCTTGTGCCATAGTATTTACATGATCTGCATACTCGTATGTGCAAATCATGTAAATAGTTATACCACAGGCTTTGATTACAGGCTTTATAAAGCGTTTACTATTAAATTACAAGTAATCCTATCTTCCTGGTACTCTGCCCTCAGAATAATAAACTTTTGTATATTTATATACAAAAGTTTATAAACGCTCGTGACCAATAGTTTAATTTATGGCCATAGATTCTTCTATTGCTTTAAGAAATACCCGAGTCGTTAATTTGCTACTAACTCTTATATCGTTCTTATATGATTATTTTATTTTTTTCGTGTTTATATACTCAGAGTAGTGTTCTTTATATAAAAACACAATGACCAATAGTTAAATAGATATATGTATAAATATTTGATCTTATTATTTCTTACTTATTGTTAGATTTCTGCCTGACTTACTTATACCCAACAATTTAAAAAAATATACAAGTATGAAAACATTTACAAAAACTATAAAATAACATCGTTAAATTCGGAACTCCAAATATCTTTAAGGCCACTCTGACAGTGTTTCTCGCTAATTAAAAATTATGACCTAAACGGCTGTTATTCCAAATAAAATAAATTCGTTTACCTGCTCTGTAAGTACGTTTTTAAGGACGTTGATTTCAAGTGCTAATTTATTACAATATTTTTACTTTTCAATAGCCGCGATTATAAAATGGTAATATTTAGTTTATTCGAATCTAGTTCTTTTTACCTAACGAACGACCCACATGAAATGCTCAACACAGTTCATTCGATGCTTGTACATATCAGATTTGAATCTGTGGACATCATAACAAACTTTATTCACGAAATATCAATTTTACTCACTTCTGAGATATTCCATCATTATCGTTTCCCTCTACCTTAAAGAATACCACGTCCAGAGTTACATCCCCTTAAAACTTATACTTATATCAATGTAGCTGTAACTTTACTCTAAGATAAACAGATAATTTACTAATCGTTTTTGTTATTGACTACTTTTCTTCCGAACATTATCACTACACACAAATTATCTGATCCACTTAATGAGTAACATTACGCTTTGTTATAATAACTTAAACACGTTGGAAATATGCTCATTAAGGCCATTTCATTCTTCACCCAACGCAGCAGCCCTGTGGAATATCAAATTGCTGGTTTATTTAAATTTGACAATTCCATAAAAGTTTGGCAACGTATTATATTAGCACTTTAGAAAATTCTTAGCGACCGCAAATGGGGGCTGATGTTTCTTTTGCCATATAGAGAGTAACTTTGGTAGCTATTTTTTTTTAAATTCTAAGTCGCTTTTACGGGTAACGAAATTTTGCAATTAAAACGATAAATACTATAAAGTATGTGCTGAGTGCAAGCATTACCATACGGCTCACAAATTATAGCTAACACAAACTAATACTTTTTCAAAAAAATCCATTAATTATTAATCACACAGCCCTTGTAGTTCATGATATAATAGAAGTGTGCATTTATCTTTGATTATGACCATAGCTAATTACTGTTATGACAAATAACTACTGTATTTTATACGAAAACCCTTCAGTGAATCTACGAGAATTTTGCAAGAGCAGTGTTAGATCATAGAACTATAATAACAGAACACAACCGCAACCCTATCTTGTGTAGAGACACATATTTCGGTGAAAGAAATACGCGTATCATCCCGCATCTCGTCCTACACTCGAACACAAAAGACCTGAAAAAGGCAGAAGGAAATACCTTTTATGTGTTCGCGGTACATTTTCGCGAACTACGCAGCGAGTCTTCCTTCCATACATCAACAAAGGCTTATCCTTCACTCAAATGTACAGAATATTCATTACAAGGTAGGTACCTACAGTTTTCTAACAAAACAACCCCATTATAATATTCGACGTCAACTTTCATTCGAAGTTTTCTCCTTTCCTTGAGTGTCCTTCATGTTCCTTGTTTGTGATAGCGTTTTATATAACCGTCCAAAATAATCACACGCTATCCTTTCTTTTTTATGGACACAGAACCTCTATTCATTATTGTCCCAAGGATATTGCAATGGTTTGTTTTTAAAGGCTTTACACATAAACACGAGAAATACTTAAGTGCACTGTTCACAATTGCAACTGTCTGCTACCTACTACATAATATAACGTGAAACGAAATAAAATTCTTGCCTCTTAGGCCTCAATAAAAGCTCTACATTACACCTTTTAGGATCAAATATAAAATATGAACCTGTTTTTATTTAAATGTAACTCTACATATGTATAAATTTATTTAGTGAAATCTGGTAATATCAGTATAGTGGAGGCAACAATGTCAGTATCACTAACAAAGGAAAAACGTTTATAACTAAAAATTATTTTTAATTTTCGTATTCTGCTAACCTTTCAAGGCTTTGCCGGGAGTGGAGAGTAAAGTATAAATTAAGATAATACATGAGACTTACCTATATAAAATAAAACCATTTAATATACATCTTGTGTCCAATGCTACAGTAGTCCATTGACGCAAAGGTAATCTTGCAAAGCAAACAGTCCAATATTTACACTTGATATAAGACTTAGGCGGGCTTATTCGTTGGAACTTTTGTAGCCATTAGATAAGTCGCGACGTTGGCAAATATTACTAGACCGGGTTTCGCATTAAATGTATCTTATGACACTTATATTTACTTCTGTCCTCTTTTATTAAGATCTAGATGTTTTGAAATTCTAAAACGTATAATGCAAAATGTCAAAACATCTTAATTAAATGTCACACTGGGATTTAAATTAACATGTCATTAACGACTACATCGCAACTAACAAATTAACAAAAAGTCTACCTTTGGGCGGAAATGGCAAAGATCCGGTCGTAGTAGCACTAACCAACTGAAACACAATTAAACAATTGACAATTCGATGGAAAGACAGAACTTATCTTTGTGGTACTATCCTGAGTATTATAAAAACCAATAAACGAAGTAGCAATGGGCTATAATCATCCTAGCTTGTCTCTCTTCTTTTATATGAAATCGAATACATACGACATACGAAAATGTGTCTTTAAAGCTCTTAAAATATCAAGACGTTTATCTAACGATGAACGCGATGGCTGGCAACTTGTATACATTCAGTAGATATAACCAAAAGACATTAAGTGGCAGTATTTCATCATTATTAATGAAATGTCTATTGTTATTTAGCATTTTTGTGTTTAATACAAAGAAAATGCTTTTGTGTATGAGGCATGTTGATAACACATTTAATTCTAGTAGTCGATTATCAGCTAACATTACAGTTTCATTAATTCTGATTCAATTTCCTACAGCCGACGATTATAAGGAAAATTTTTAACGAATCGCCGGCATATTTCGTTATTAACTCATTGTTTTCAAGCAGAAATTCTCATTCCTCATTCCTGAGACCCTTTAGTTTATTTCACTTGTTGCTTCCTCTGTTCGTTCTGTTTTTTCTTCAATTTTAAAATTTAAAGTTATAAATATTTGTATATCCCTTCCTGTGCACATTCCATTAAATTCTAATTCTTTTTCATTTCCTTTAATCCTTTTGTATTGTTCAATGGCGGAAATGTTTTCGCCATTTTGAATAGCAAAGGTTATAAATTTTTGCTGCCTACAATTCCCGAAATATGTTTTTGTACTCTCATTTAAATGCCGAACTCTGTTTATTTATTGAATGGTGCGACGTAAATTGAATTTGTTTAAAACCGTGACGTAAACTCATTGGTTTTATAAATGAAGATAAAATATCGTAGCGAATCCAGTCCAGTTTTCCAATTTGCCATACAAACATAACTCGAAACGTATTTAATAAACAATGAAATACACGGTACAATACGATATGCAGAAAATGTATCATTAACAAACACATGTACCTAATTAATAATTTTCATCTTAGCAAATGTAACAGAAACAAGAACAATCTTAAGGACCTTAATGAACATGGAAAACATTTAGTTCTGTTAAATATTTAAGCGTTGCACCTTTACTTAAAATAACAACAAAAATAGATTGAATGAAAAGTCAAGAAACTTTCTTATAATAAAATTTAATTAACTGAGCACCAGTTGACTGTACGCTTGATGTGAGACGAGTTAAGTATTTTATTTAAAAGCGCCACAAGCAATTTACCAAGGCTTACATCTCTTAAAGTCCTACAGGCGTAAGAATGCTGTGCAGGCAAATTTCCCGCGGGAGAGCATACAAACCAAAGACGCCGCAAGCCCACAAAGCCGACTCCACCTTTCCATTAATTCTTTCCCAGAATGCCTATTCTGTGTACTCAGACTTTATTTTACTGCTCTTCTCGGTACACATTGTGTTATTTGTATTTATTATTTAAATGTTACGTAGCAACATATTGTTGCAAAAGACGAAAAACCATTATAAAAGTGTAGAAAAAATAATTCATGGCTGTAACGATGGAGATACTTGGCACTCGTTGCTTCCTGCCTACCTCCTAAAAGACCTGAGATGATAATATAATAATAAACTATTAGAACTCATATTAAATTATTTAATAAAAAGCTTCGACATTGCTTCATGGAGCAAAAAAGACCAAATATACAGTAGTCAAAAGATAGTAAATATATATTTGATTTAGTATTAACAAGAGCAAAGTTTGAAGTATACCCAACAATAGTAAGAAGAATTAAAGTCATAGAATTCCACCCTTATATTTGTTTTAAAAAAAAAACTTCCACCCTGGACAAGTTCAGAATGAAACATATGAAGTCTAAATATTAAAGTGATCTTGGTATACCAAATTGTAATGCAACAGCTAAATCGACCTAGCCGTAGAACAAAGTTATATATGTAAACTAACGATTATGCCGAAGTAACTTTATTCTACGCATAGCTCGAAATTAGGTTATAATAAATGTTGATTTTACTAGAAAACTTCGACAAGCACGTTTGCAATTTGTCATTGTACGAGCAAGTGGCGCACGTACGTATCAAATTCAAGGTGACACCGTATTGTTATAATAGCTCTACAGCTACTTTGTTACTCCATTGTACCGATACTTGAAATATGCCGTTATACTTTCGATTGAAGAAAACCTAAAAAAAGCAAATCTCACAGGTTTACGTAACACGCCAATATGTTATTAGCTGTTCATGGTCTCTATAACGTAAACAATTCAGGCTATAATTCATAACCTACCTTGAAGGCCTAAGAGATAGTCAGAGAATTTAATATCCATTTAAGCAAATCAGATCCCCTGTATGATTTTGATATAGCCTTTGCATCAAAACAGTATGAACACAAGGAAACAAAATGAGCTTGGATTTATTATTATTACATCCTTTTGTCACGTCAAGGGGTAGGGAGAGGGCACAGTATAATTCTATTTTGTTGTTCGTTTAAAATTTTTGCTTTTTTTTTATTAACTTCTAAACTCTACCTTTAG
>DWMG01003141.1:0-12271 GCA_018244855.1 Elbella merops
AGAAGAAAAACGAAAAGTGGAAAGATAATTAAAGGAGATAACATACAACTTAACAAAGACTTCACCTGATATTTGAAATTAAACAGAATTAATTGATACCACCGTTGCAACCACCCCTTATTTTGATTTTCTGTAATCTTTCGATGACTTTCATTGTAACGAATGTCAATATAACATCTTGTAATGTACATCATAGAATGTAGACTACTACCACGATTCATCAGTTATATTTTACGTCCCACAACGGAATAGGCGTGAAGTCCTAGCCAGGCATAAATCCAGATAATTTCAAATGAGAAAAACCCAATAATACTTGCTCGACCCGGTGATCGAGTTTAGGACTTCGCGATTAGCAGCCGCGGTTGCAACTACTCGACCAACGAGGCAGTCATAAATGACAATGAAATAAAAAATAATTCACAAAAATCAAAGAGAAACAAAGGGAGGCTTGACTAAAAAGAAAAATACAACGAACATAAAGGCCCGTACGTACGAAGGAGACTACCGTCTTAAATACATCAGGCTGTAACTTGTACAAGGGAGATGATAATTTAAATCATATATTGCAGATATAACTGGCCAGAGCAGCGCATATATCTGTCGAGATGGAACGGACAAGTCGCTCCCGTGGGCGAGCGGCCCAGCTACTGCGCTCCTCTGATCTTGTACATACTCGTGGCCATAAGTTACACGCACGCTCACGCCAACGTATTAAATAACAGCTAAGCCCAGCTGCCTTCCAGCGTCATGTTTCAGTTCCGTTTGACCTTCATAATCATGACGGTAGGATATAAAATAAATGGACTTCCAAAAAAAACTGCTTATAACATTTTACATAGAAAATTTGTAGCCATTAACAATACTGTCTTCATTTGGGTATAATAGGAATGCTTGTTAGATACACCAATGCTACTTTTACACCATGCATGTATCGGCAACTCCACACATCCATAGGCGTCGCTGACCATTTATCATCAAATGGTAGGTGTTTGCCGTATAAAATTTTAGAACAAAATTTACTCGGCAATATAATCGACGGTCCTACTATCCACTCACCCGTATAAGGGACTATTTCAATAATAGCCGGTATAGAATAGGCGGAAGTAAAACGGACGATCCTATTATCCACTCATCAGTATAAAGGGCTATTCTAATAATAGTCCGTCTAAAATAGGCAATGGTGAGCATACAAGTAATTAAATCAGAAGTAACGGGTGTGTGAATAATTGAGTGTGTCTCACGCGCGGTGCGATAACATCTATTTGTTATCTGACCGCCTACCGACGCAACGCGCACCGACTGGTAGGGTTTGCAAAAACAAAAGCAATGTAATACCAAAATTGTAATCATTTTACTGAATAAAGCTTACTCTTACTATGTTTATTATTATATTAACACGTGGTTCCTTACGAAGTAGGTAGACAGTACCGAGTCCCAAATATCTGTATCTTTAAAAACTTATAGTGCCTCGTACCTCACTCTCTTTACAAACGTACGCCGCTCTCGAAGACTTCTGATGTATTCTGTTCATGATAGACTTAATGGAATATTAGTATCCAATTGAAAGATTAAAACTTAACAGATTTAAATATTTCATAAATTACATTGTACCTACTTTTATTTATTAGGTACTTACATATCATAATATCTAATAAATTAGGTATAATATACCATCTCCATGCTATATACGGTTTTGAAGTTTTGTAGTATCTCAGTATCTAAGCCGTTTCGTTAGAATAGCATTGCAATCTTACAATATAATATTCTATTCTAAGGCTTGTGAAGTCTGTCACCCCGGGCTGGGCCAGCGTGGCAGACTGTGGCTTTAATCCTCTCATCCTGAGGGAAGATCCGTATCCAATAGTAGAACGATAAAAGGGGTTGGAAAGAAAATACATTTTAGAAGAGTAGCGCAAGCCACTTCTTTTCATCGCAGCTCTGGAGAAGAATTAATTAATTCTGACTTTGATTAAAGTCGTTATAGGACTCGTGTAGAGTACAAATAGTATTCTTTTCTTTACGCATATTTCCTTATCCACACACAGCTACCTCATTAACGGTGAAGCATAATGCGGGATATCTCCATGTTGAAAAGGGGTAGCTAGCTAGGGTGGTAAAGGGTGTACGATTGCACAATGAGTACACTAATTACAAAATACAGATAAGCGGTAACAGTGGCCATTCTTATACCTGCACAGGTCTGGATATACTTATAATATATACATATATTTTATTTAAGAAACTCGCGGACATTTATGAAGGTTTTAACAGGGTTACAAAGGTCCGCTTATAGAACTGTTCCTTTATGCTTCCTTTCTACCTTCTGATTTTTCCTGGACCATTAATTTAACCGCGCAAAGTGAGCTCGCCTTTAATTCCGGCAGCGCATTGGTCATTTGGGTGTAACAAATATTCATAGGCGAAAGTGACCACTTATCATCAGGTGAACTATCAGGGTTTTTGCTTGAGTTAAATAAAAAAACGAAGTCTTTTTATGCCGGGTGCACTCATGGAGGGACGTATAACACTATTACAGTGTATTACAAGTGTATTACACTATTCTGCCCACCACTCCGGGGGACCACATGCGTCATGTTATAAGTTTTGTTAGTAACTGAATTTGAGAGGCAGAAGGATTGGAAACCCTGTTTAGTGGCGATGGAGCAGGCTAATTGCCACAATCGGACGACTGATCGCAGCTGGTATAATTGAATCCACGTACATACCTACACGTGAACATTTAATGCGCTTCACCAACTAGAACGCTGCTCATTATCATGACCAAAAATACGCAATTGTATTGAGTATGTACATGTACTGTGTGTATTCATGTCATTTGCTTTTTTGAATGAGAAGGGAACAACTTACGGGCACATGCACGAGTACCTGCCGTTGATATCTAACCAATTAACACGACTGTAAGAATCAGGACTTTAGGAATAAGACTATTAATGATACCTAGTAAATTTAGTGCTAATAGTCGCTAAAACAAAATACGTTAGTATTAATTAATATAGGGTTTCAGGAAAAGGACTGTTAATAACATTCTCGGTGCAAAGTTTTCCGATGCGTGGCAGAAAGGGGCCTGAACGTTGCTGATTTTGAGAAGAGATCCTTGTGTATGAGTGAAATAATAAAATGTTTATTATGAAGAGTACAGTTTTAGCAAAAATAAGAAGGAAATATTGTACGTCAGTTCCATAATCGTAAAACGTAAGTGTTATAAGAGATATACAGCAAAGAGTATGTAAGATGCCCTATGAAATCGTCTTTAACTTATTTTATCTGGGTAAAAAAGAACACCTTACCTTTTATATAGATATTGCTGAAATATATTCCTGTGTCATGTTTACGTAAATTAAAAATTTTCGGTTCTATGTTGAAATTTTCATTTTTATGCATAGCTATAATATGGATATTTAATTTTTTCACACATTTAATACCTTGGAACCGAGCACACGTGCATCGCCGCCTCCGCAGAACATGATTCATGAACCTCTGATACACGACAATCGTGAGCGCTAATGTTCATACTCGTATACTTGTACAAAAACATCCAACAATGAATATAGCCAACAAAAAAATAAGGAATCATTCTAATTCTGCAAATTATATGTCCATTTTAAAAGTTTTGAGTCATGTCTGTATATATATTAATTCGATACAAAAACATTACAAGAGACTTGTTAAGTGAATCTATTTTCACCAGAATTGTGTGCTTTCGCGTTGTTCAACAATGGATTGATATATAGGTACCCTACCTAAAACCGTTATTAAAATGCAATTTAGGTATTTATAGCTATTGAATTATAAAAATTGAACTAAAGATAAATACCTCGTCGTAAATTACGTTTGGAAATCGAATTGACATATAAAGTAATCTTAGCCCAAATAATATCCACTGTTACTGTCTATCTGCTTTAATATTCATAAGAAAACTATAATTCAAACGCTATAAATACACCGCATTTCATTTTAATGAAAATGTATACAAGTTAAACGTTAAGCATTTTAATGCATATTAATTACTTCATTAATTATTATTTCTCTGTTTAAAACAAAACAACATTTAGATGTTAGTTATTGCGAGTGGTTTAATATCAAATTATAATAAATATTAATTTAAACCTGTTCAATATGTCTTCGAATGGTCTTTAAATTAAAAACATTCTGTTAATAACATTTTACGAGCGTTTTTACTGCGCGTAACAAGTAGTCGAGTACGTGTGAAGCTAAAACAGAAATACGTTAAAAATATTCATAATAACTATCTATTTTAAGACATCTGTTAGTGACATATATTAAGTTAAAGTTAGGTTGATATTGACTCAATTTAAATTCTTATTTTCAATAATACACCAAGTCTATCGTGACTAGAGTGGCTAAGTAAAATAGTTGAACTGGAAACGATTGAAACAAAAAAAAAACGATATCGAAATCTGTTACTAAATATATATCGGAGATGTTGTCGACCGATGACGCCAATAAAGAACGCGGTGTCTCAAAGTAAAATGGGCCCGAATACTCAGGTGCGCAGGCACAGATACATTGTGAGCCGCGCCGCGCGCCCACAAAATAGAATTAAAAGACACCACAATGGGGCAAAGCTCTTTCAAAACGTACACATACAAATAAGCACACATTGGAATGTTGAGGCACACTGTTCAGGTGTTCGCCCACAATGTCACAAGATTATAAGTATTTGACGGTTTGAGTTTGTCGTCACCGTGGTAAAATAACTGAATAATCATTATCTTGTTTTTGAAAAAAATATAAGATGTCTCTTGTGAACGTTTTAAGGAATCTAAGTTTTTTTTGCTTTCACCTAGTAAAAAACTCAACAGTATTTAAGCTTTACAAATATATTTTCTTTCAGATTTCTAATCCAAAAGAGCATCATTGCTGGTAAAACAGAAATGCTGCCAATGTTACCTTGTCTTTTTGGTCCAATGGGCAATGTAATTAGCTAACAATAAGACTTGCGGGTTTAGTTCCGATTGAGAAGAAATATGTAAATATGTGCTGAGTATGGGTATTTCTTCTTCATCTGGGTATAAAATTATCTATAAAAGTCGTAAATTTTAAAGCCAAGAACTGTAAAGTTTTATCTAGAGTGCTTATTTTCTTATTTGGCGAGGAGACCCATAGCCAACAGTGGAAAAAGAAATGGTTTGACGATTATATAGGTATAGGCGAAAAGGTGGATATACGAATCGTCATTCAGCTAATAGAATTAATAAAATGAATTATTTTTCGGTATATAAAGTCCTAGAAGCGAATTTTCTTCGAAATTTCAAATGTTTCTTAAGACCTCTGTAGACACCAAATTAATCTATATATAGATAGTGTCCACTAAGTTTATAAGCCCAATGACATATAAGTTATGAGTCAATTCAGCTCACCTTTACCAGTAGGTATACAGTTTTTTTCAGCAACCATTCTAATTAAGATTATTACTATGGTAAAGTTAGGATTTGATACAAATTAAACAAATATTGCTATTGTTGGCTATGAATATTAAAAGTCATTATTTGTGATTTATTAATACACGTTTAGTTTAGAGACGAACAGTAAGAACCATCTCTTACCAAAATAACGAAACAATCGTATTAATGAAGCGTGTTGCGGTGAAGGCGCCACCTAGGGAGCAGTAGTAGAACATATGTCTAAAATAACCGCCATCTAGCGGCAAATAGTAAATAATATATATCACCATCTAGAACGTTTATAATTTCAAATACAAATTTGTCCTTTTAATGGCAACACTAAAGCTATATAACCAAGAGGACTTGTTATAAACACCCTATTTTGATTGGTTGGTTTCACAGAGGCTCTTCTTCCATTCGCAAGTTGAAAAATGCATTTGATTGCGGCGCGTCGGAAGGACGCCATTAGCCGGCTGTCAAGAGGCGAAGGCGACGCGGCCATTTTGTATTGGAGTGTTCAAGAAAAGAAAAATAGTAATCGTGCCGTATCGTAGGGATCGGCTTCTTATTTCATGTAAGTAAGTATCTACAAAGTGAAGCATTCTAGTATGATGTTATATTTATGAATATTTGCACTATGTATCTCCACGATGGGTTAAATATCTATTGTGGTCGTTTTGTGAGTGCTATATTGATAAGCTCACCCATTCGAAAGCACATGGCTATCTCTGTTTTCGTCAGTTACGAGCTTGACAATACTTTTTCACATGAAGGAAGCAGTTCGTATTCGTAATTTAGGTTGATAATCGCATGTGTAATTCTTGTTTTAGAGTAAATAAATCCGAATCAATATGTATCTCTACAACCTGACGCTACAAGGCTCCACAGCCATTACACACGCTGTGCATGGAAATTTCTCTGGCACTAAGCAACAAGAAATAGTGATCTCACGTGGGAAAACTCTAGAACTGCTGCGTCCTGATCCCAACACTGGGAAGGTTCATACATTGATGAAAGTTGAAATATTCGGGGTCATTCGTTCAATGATGTCGTTTCGGCTTACCGGTGGCACAAAAGGTAAATAACCTCATTTACTGGCACGTGGTTTCGGTATTTTTTTGAATGATAATTTGTCGACCACGTGATCACACCCCAGTTAACTAACATTTTCACAATATCATTTGCATTCTCTTGCTGCCATGCTTCTAAAGCTATGGAAGTATGGTGTAACAAAAATGCATAGAGTAGATAGACCAACGCGTCGCTCTCGGTTTATTTTTATATTTGTCGGGATGTTCGTAGTTCTGGGACATTTCTTTTATTAACCATTATAAAATTAAACTATTACTTAATATAATTTGGGCTTAAGGATTTTACCGCTTTACAGATTACATAGTAGTTGGATCAGATTCTGGGCGTATAGTTATTCTCGAATATATCCCCGCCAAAAATATTCTAGAAAAGGTACATCAAGAAACATTTGGAAAATCTGGTTGCAGAAGGATTGTGCCGGGGCAATATTTAGCTATTGACCCCAAGGGAAGAGCTGTTATGATAGGTAAGAACTAGTTTAACTTTGTACTCTTATTACAGAAAACAGTGCAAAACATTTTTACAATTTATATTCTGACATTATTTGGTACTGATATTTATTTTTTATTAATTCTGTGCTGCTATGGAGTTTTTATTTGATTGTGTTTGTATTTAACATAATTCTTAAAAACACAGTAAAAAAAACTTCCAATGTTTTCTTTTTGTTTTAAGTTAAAT
Source organism: Elbella merops (assembly GCA_018244855.1). Taxonomy (NCBI): domain Eukaryota; kingdom Metazoa; phylum Arthropoda; class Insecta; order Lepidoptera; family Hesperiidae; genus Elbella; species Elbella merops. The sequence continues at coordinate 7,197 of DWMG01003141.1, forward strand.
CAATAATAAAAAAATATTTAATAAATTTTTTAGGTGCAATTGAAAAACAGAAACTTGTATATATCCTGAATAGAGATGCGGAGGCTAGGTTGACTATTTCATCACCATTAGAAGCTCACAAATCAAACACACTTGTATATCACATGGTTGGTGTTGATGTTGGATTTGAAAATCCTATGTTTGCTTGTTTGGAAATTGATTATGAAGAAGCCGACTCTGATCCCACAGGTAATGAAATTTGTTAAAAATAGTTTCTGTTGAAATGGCTTAATCTTTTGTAGTTATATAATAATGTTCTATAGCTAGGGCTTCATGAAACAAGTCAAATAAAATGATTATTCTGAGGTCCGTGTTTCTGATTCACAATGACGTCAAATCCTCTCTTTATGAATTATGTTTTTATTATGTTACACACATTTCCATTGTTAATTATTAAATCTAAATATATTATGTTATTTTAGGCGAGGCAGCTCAAAAGACTCAACAGACATTGACCTTTTATGAGTTAGATCTGGGCTTAAATCATGTTGTAAGAAAATATTCTGAACCATTGGAGGAACATGCAAACTTTCTAATTACTGTGCCTGGTGGTAATGATGGACCATCTGGTGTACTAATTTGTTCTGAAAACTATCTCACTTACAAGAATCTCGGAGATCAACATGACATAAGATGTCCTATACCTCGAAGACGTAATGACTTGGATGACCCAGAAAGAGGCATGATATTTGTGTGTTCTGCAACACACAAAACAAAGTCAATGTTTTTCTTCTTAGCTCAAACGGAGCAGGGAGATATTTTCAAAATCACGATAGAAACAGATGAAGATATGGTTACAGAAATAAAATTGAAATATTTTGATACAGTGCCTGTAGCTACATCAATGTGTGTTCTCAAAACTGGGTTCCTATTTGTGGCCTGTGAATTTGGCAACCAGTAAGTATTTAACCATTTATTTATTTAACTATTTGTGAAGTGTCAATAAATACTGCAATTTAGTACATTGTCTGAAATAGATTCATAGACGATTGTTAAAGTTATGTCACACCCTTAATCCCTAAAGGGGTTGGCAGAGGAGTTGTAGTACACTCCCACATTTCATGTTATGTTTAAGTCCCATGGAGTAGGTGGTGATCTTATTGCCATACAACAGGCACAAATGTAGACTCTGAATCACTACTAGAAATTCTAAATTACAAAAATCCCAACCTGACCCCAAATAGTACCCGAGACGGGATTTGAACCCAGGACCTTCCAGTTGGCAGTTGTGCTTGCAACCACTCGACCAATTAGACAGTCCATAGGCCATAGTTTAGGTATTTTATATAAGATATGTTAGATGCATGTAACAAAGTGTCATTGGACATGTTTCAATTACATACTTCAATAGCATGCTAGATAAGTAATCTCTGAACCAAGGTCCTTCCTATTACATGGGTTGAGTTCACACTGATGAGAGATTAACAAATATGTAAATGTGTTCTAATAGTTAGACATTTAATAGATACTTTAGTAAAGATTTTGATGAGACACCACAATTTATTTCCTTAGAATTAAGTTGGGAGAAATTGTTTATTGCTATCTAGACTACTAACTAGCCTTGTACTATAACTGAATATTTTGATAATAAAAAAGTAACTTTTTTTATATACCTCAATAATTCATCATTAACACATATTTCTTTAGTGTCTAACAAATTATTATGCTTTCAGTTTTCTCTACCAGATTGCTCACTTGGGAGATGAAGATGATGAACCGGAGTTCAGCTCTGCAATGCCTTTGGAAGAGGGAGATACATTTTTCTTTGCTCCCAGATCACTTAGGAATTTAGTGCTTGTTGATGAACTGGACTCCTTATCACCTATATTAGGTAAATTATTTTAATGTTTTATTACTTCTCTTTCATTGTATATTTGATATGAAATATTTGTTTAGTAGCTGCACATGTTCAGAATTAAGTGAAATATATTACTGAACTAATGTCAAATCCATACTGGAGTTTTGTGTAGAAAAATAGGTCACAATTATTATTTTGTTGAAAATTATATTTTTGAATACTTTTTGTACTTGGCTAATATTCTATTTTTCAATATCCAGCATGCCATGTAGCTGATTTGACTGGGGAAGACACTCCTCAAGTTTATTTAGCTTGTGGACGAGGACCAAGGTCATCATTACGAGCTCTAAGGCATGGTTTAGAAGTGGCAGAGATGGCTGTGTCAGAATTGCCAGGCTCACCCAATGCTGTGTGGACTGTCAGACGTCACAAAGATGGTAAGTTCATACTAACCAACCATATTAGTTATATGATGAATTAGGTAATAACTGGTGAAAAGGAGTGGTGCCACTGTAAATAAAAAAAAAAATTGAGATAAAAGCTTTCAATTGTATACTGATAATAAAAAAAAATTTAAATGAAAGATTTAACTAAATAGAAATTATAGATTAGAATATGTAGCATGAAACTAGTCTTTCAGCTTAGTTTCAATTACTAACCACCTTCAAAATTTTTGTTTAAAAGTCTAGCACATGGTAAACTCACAGGAGTGTAATGATTATAATCCTGGTCCGTGTTACTGATATACTGTGACGCTACCATAACCACTCATGAATACTCCTTTTTATCAACAAATTACTAATAAAACCCTGGCTGTTTGTCATACATAAACACCAGTGGTTTTTCTTTTCAGAATCTCTCTGGCGATGAACAAATAGACTTGCTCACCTCACAGAATCAAAGGTAGGCATCAGTGACTTCAGTTGCTTCAATGGAGGCTGTCATCATATGAAGACAATATAATTGTAGAAAGTTGACAATCTATTCCATTCTAGCTTTGTTTTTCTCTTTTGGTTACAGAGGAGTATGATTCATACATCATTGTGTCATTCGTAAATGCCACCCTTGTCCTCTCAATTGGTGAAACTGTCGAAGAAGTGACAGATTCTGGTTTCTTGGGAACGACACCGACTTTAAGCTGTCACGCTCTGGGCAATGATGCCCTGGTACAAGTTTACCCTGATGGTATTCGGCACATTCGCGCCGATAAAAGAGTGAACGAGTGGAAAGCGCCTGGAAAGAAATCGATCGTGAAATGCGCGGTCAATCAGCGGCAAGTTGTGATTGCGCTCACCGGGGGCGAGCTTGTGTACTTTGAGATGGACCCAGTGAGTAAAATGCTGCTTCTTAATATATTACCCCCGACGTATTTGCGAGCGCTGCCTTCGGGTGGCGCTCGTGAGAGTGGTGCGTAGCTGTCCCATGCAGTGATTAGCCCACGACGTCGCATAGCATGCTTCCCTCCCGCTTGAGGTAGAGGGTAGCCCTCGGCATATTCCATAGCCAAACTGGAGTCGCTCGGGCTTTGAAGGTGGCAAAACCATGCTGTGGACAAACATCTTTCTTATCTTTCTTTCACATTTAACTAATACTATGCTCTCTAAAATATAGCATCGACTTGTTTCAGACTGGACAACTGAATGAGTACACTGAAAGAAAAAAGTTATCATCAGATGTGTCTTGTATGGCATTGGGGTCAGTAGCAACGGGGGAACAAAGAGCTTGGTTCTTGGCAGTGGGATTGAGTGATAATACTGTCAGAATTATTTCATTGGATCCAGCTGTAAGTTAATTTCATGGCATTTAATTTTATCTATATCTGAAGTGATTTGCACATAAAATGATGATAAAAGGACACCATTGAATTCCTTTGATTATATCAACCTAAAAATGCGTTATTCTTAAATACTACTGATTTGTCTTTGCATTTACTTTACATTGTTTTGAGACACAAGAATATTATTTGAATTTAGAAATTTTATTCCCAGGATTGTCTATCACCTCGGTCAATGCAAGCTTTACCGGCTGGTGCAGAGTCATTATGTATAGTTGAGCAGCCATTTGAGAGTGGAGCTAAGTCAGCACTCCACTTGAACATTGGCCTGAGTAATGGTGTGCTACTGAGAACCACTCTAGACTCTGTTAGCGGGGACTTGGCCGACACAAGGACAAGGTGTTTTATTTATTTATCTTCTTTTCATTCTCTTCAAGTATATTATCAATGATGTTACCATTTTCGCTCCGTGTTTCATCTGAAATATATTGACGATTAATTAACCAGATCTGAGAAAAATTGTATATTTTTAGTCTTGCTCGTTTAATTATGCAAAGAGTTAAGGTGACTACAATGCATTATAGGTATCTGGGATCTCGACCTGTTAAGCTGTTCAAAGTGAGAGTGCAAGGTTCTGAGGCTGTGTTGGCTGTATCATCGAGGACATGGCTTGGCTATCATTATCAAAATAGGTTCCACCTAACCCCGCTCTCATATGAATGTCTGGAGTATGCTGCCGGTTTTAGCTCAGGTAAATATTGTCTTGTAATATGGAATGGTCTGTTTGTCTAATACAATAAAAATCCAAATATTTTAAAATGCAGTTAGTACCACATCTAATTATATCTGATGTTTTAAGAAGACATTGGATTACATGCATTTACATATTTAATACTAGCTGATAGCTTCGTAAATAACCCATTTCTTATTTGTAACATGTTAAAGATAAAAATGGTTGCTGTGGGTTATTTATAGGAGATAGACATATTCAATAAAAGACGTTTTTGTAGACCTTTTTAAAATATAATATTCCGTATATTATTTTGATCTATCTCGTATGGTTAGGACAGTGTTTGCAATGTAAGCACACAAAAATGCGTTTTTACTCACATATAAACCTTCCTCTTGAACCACTCTTATCTGTTGACGAAAACTACATTAAAATTCGTACAGACAGCTGCAGCGACTTAACGAAGTACTCAATTTATTATGATATATTTATTATACGAAGTACTAAATCTACTAATCTATTAATTTTGTTATTAAAAAATAAGGATTGATTGACAAAGAGTTAAAATTTAGGGTCATATGTATTTTTGAATGCCATTTCGTAAAAAAATAAAAACAAGAAATTGTCTGAAAAAAAAATAAGGGGTGGACCACCCTTACCATTTAGGGGTATGAAAAATAGATGGTCAATATGCTCACGAAATTTCATTAGAATCGGTCGAGCCGTTTCAAAGG
>DWMG01003142.1:0-12270 GCA_018244855.1 Elbella merops
GTTAGCAGTCGCACTTTCAACCACTCGACCAACGAGGCAAACGGCGTAGAAATGTTATTGGTTAATAGAACTTGATAGCGTTGATGATACTTGATAGAACCTTTTAAAATAATAGCAAAAGATACACTCTATAGAAAATTATTTTCTGATAGCATTGTTAGAGTAGACAGGCGGCGGCGCGACCGTGGCAGTGGAGCTCTCAATCCGCGCAGTCCCACAGTACACAGGTAGGCTAAACTGCTCCACAAACGGACGCACGGAACACGCAGAACAAGATAGAATGTAGCGAGATGAGCTTAAACTGACAGCTAGGTGATAGACATGTTTGCTTGAACTAATGTAGTCAATAAAATGCAAAATTATCTTAAGAAATATGATTAAAGCGCGGGATCGCGTGCTCACCGCGCACATATTAATTAAATACAAGCAACTTTATCGAACTTAAGTGGTTATTATTGCTTACATGCTTTCATTCTGATTGGTTTTGTGATATTGAGTTGATAAAAACACTTAATTTTGATAACACACTTAAATTTCATCATTGTCTTTACATTTACTTCGTTAGAAGTAAGTCTATATCTACATACATACCGAGTATTTAAAAGCAAGATCTATTTTAGGTACATTTTAAAGTTGAAATATACTTTTAACAGGATTAAAACCATAAACTGTTGAATTGTAAAGAAATAATTGTAACATTTTAAGTTACCGAGCGCGGGAAACAATAGCCGCGTATCAGTAAAAAGTAAACAGTCTAGAAAGTTCCGCGCTAAACGGCTGTTAACACACTGAACTGCTTTCAGTTCCTGCCGCCCTGCAGCGCGCCCATTTGCATAATTTCGCTATGCCGGGGACACGGCGATTACCGGCTTTAGAGCGTCACCACACGTTCTGCCGATGTGCGACACGATAACGTTAACGGGACCCGGTAGTCGGGTATGTTTACGAGGCACATGTGAACACTATCGGCCAATATACGAATTTCAGTTTAAATATCGCTTACTGTAATGGCGAATCTAATTGTGAAAAGAGGCCCGTGTTCAACAGTGGAACGACAAAAGGGTTAATGATAATGTACCATAGACCATGGGGAGCTGACGCGGCCGCCGATACGGCAGCGATATCACGTAGGAGAAAATGTAAATGTACCCAGCAAGTGTATTGTGTGTCGCTGGTTGTGAATAGGGCTGTTTAATACTTATAAACGTCCTCACAATTACGTAATTATGCCAAACAACCTTCATCGTTGTGAAATCGCTAGATTAATCGATCAAAAATTACGTTATTGATAAAAATAATATGTAGTTGATAATAATTTTAAAATGAAATATGAACTAGGCAAACCTTGATTTTGTTTAAACTGAAATATATATAAAATGTTAACCTTAATATATTAAAAATGTTAACCTTACTGACGTATTCGTTTCAGGCACACGATGGACGTCCTTAGTTTAAAGTTTCAAGTAACGCGTTCATTTTAAAATTCATATTCTTTTAAAAATCAATGTACCTACCTATACCAGTCGAATAAAATCGATCATGACATTATGACATGACTTATTATGACTTATTATGACTTATATGACAAACCCCAGCGGTCGCATAAAGACGCTACATTATTTAAATTAAAACATAAATAAGTTAATGTATTCATTATAATCAAAATTATACAAAAACCTGATGTTTTTATCAAATTAATAATAATTATTGGAAAGGAGTAACAGTTATTCACAAATTTCTGTCTTATGGAAAACACTGTGAAAATACCATGATAATCGTATAAAATACAATTGTTTTCCATTTCAACACCGATAAGAAACAAGAATACAAGTTGATATTCTAAACAGCGACAATTCTAAACAATTATATTATGTAAAATAAATGAACTGCATTTGAATTAAATGGTCGGTTTCGATTCCAATGAAAAGTTACGTTTGCGATCGTTTCAACTGTGGCCGTGAAGCTAACGCGCTAGTACTTGGAAAACAATATTTATCAGACCGGCATATACAAGCGGCTACGTCTGCCTTATAAGCGATGGCTACTACATTATAAATAGAACCTAGCCCTCAAGGTAACTAACTACGTGTTCATGATTCTACTTGATTAAGCAATGTCCTATTTAGTGTTCAATAAACATATACACCCACTTTTTGACGACGTCTATACCATCATACATATGCAACCGCCTTACAACACGCCGATAAAAACAAATGTTTGTGTGATAGCATTATGAAGAGATCGTCGGCTGATAAGCCAGTGTCCCGGCTACGCCGTAGTCGTGCTCGTAGCGAGAGGCGGGCCGGGCGCCGCCCCGCGGGTCCGCGGCGCAGGCCCACGCCACGCCTAGCCGGATTTCAGCTTATCAGATGGAATGGTCCAAACGCAGTTTTTGCATATCGGAAAAGGCAACTGATATCGTTCTCTACATTTTCACCTATATAGATATGTTCGACAGAATGTTGGGACTGCACTAAACAGTTGCTAATAGATGCCAGTCTTAGCGTGATATTTAATAGCGTTGCAGAATGAAGACTCTGAGTTGAAATAATAATAGATATTATTACTATTATACTGCATTGTTTGCAAAGATTTAAGTAGGCCGCTCGTAAATCAACACAAGGGCGTACCATAGAAAAACTACAAGTTTAGGAGTAATTACTGCAGTTTGTCGAAACCTATCCAGTCTATTCCTTGCATCAAGATATCCAATAATGTAGTGCAATCGCATCTATATCGTCTTACGAAAATATTTATTTAACCGCCCCTACTACCTTCGTATTAAATTCGCAACAAAGAACATACTTAGTGCATAATGGCTTTTCGGCCAGTGTGCCCCGGGGGTGGCAAGGTAGACGTGAAATGCTCGTATATACCGACCTATCCACCATTCAATCATCACTTTCCTGTCAAATATATGTAAACTGAATATACATAATATAACAAGAAAGGCTCTTTTTACGAGCCTTCCTTTAAAGTAATAGCGTGATGTTTTGTTTCTTTGGTTTTCCTTTCAAGCGGCGTCGCATTAGCAATCTGTTATTGCACATGTCCAGAGGTAACGCTCACCTCTTACCGTCAGAGCGACCGTCTGCCACTTCACTAAGGTAATATAAAAAGGTAATATTACTGGGTCATCGATCACCAGTCAGTTACTATAATCACAAACGGTATCGGTCACCGCGGTCCGCGGCCGCGGCTACCCCGCCTGCGCGCACGTCTCCGCTCAAAGCAATATGTTGAGTACTTATCTGATTGTCTACAACAAATAATATAAAATATTGACATGCTACGTCGGTCCTTCGAGGGCGCGTTGCTCATTGAGCAATTAATTATTAATAAACACTTTTTTGTTTCATTTAAAATATCCCTTCGAAGTTCCAATACTGTTATCACCAAGAAGTGACAATTACGAAAAACTTTGTCCTTAGTCTTCATTCGATCGTTTTATGAACAACAAAATATTTCCAAACTTACTAAGACATTAAGACTGGACGCGATAGACTCGTTAAAGGAGGTATAGTCCAGCAGCGGACCGACATTACGATAGGCTGATGATGGTACTAACCATACATCCATACTTATATGTATATTGAGTGTTGATAATTTCATAATACAAGTGAAATCCACTGCATTATACATATAATCGGAACAGGCAACCCGTAGCTCCGTTCCCAATGTAGCGACGTACTCATTTCCACCGAACAGCCCCTAGGGACGCGCGGTAACTGGCAGTGCTTAAATAATTCACGTCACTTTACAACTGCGATGTGCGCGCCTTTGTTTCTACACAAGTACATTTAATAAGTGTCAATTTGTCACGCCTCGAGTGTTGCCGTGTTCGATTTTAATCACATGACGCATGTAAATAGCACTTCTATTAATTATTATTATATTATCATACCAAAACCCTTATAGAGGAGGCAGATAGCGCAGAGTGCCAAATGTCTTTATCCTTAAAACTTGACATGCTTCTTCTGCATTACATATTTATATTAAACTTTTAAATAATCTTGTTTAGCTAAATGCTTGCTAATAAACAGACTATGTACTTATTTTTTATTTATATTATTAACATATATACATTGTAACATATTTTATCAAAACCGTCCAACGTTAAATATAGTTAACTATAGTGTCGTGTAGTGTTTTAATATAATTCCCTGGACACCTGTGTTTTATCAAGATAAAAAATGTTACACAATAAACTATGAACCATGTCTCTAAGCACTACCACAAAAGTCACGGAATAAGAAAGTAGCCAAAAAAGTAATGACATAAATGAAAACAGAAATGCAACAAAACCAGTCACCTAAGCTTATCAACGGCGGCTACAGAAGGCTAATCAACTGTCGCAGTATGTGCCTCTTGTCATTGGTCCAAAATATCGCAAAATACACCATAATATGAAAATCACAACTACCCAGCACAGTGAAGATCGAGGCGTAGTGAGGACAGTCTGAGGACAACTAAGATTTTGGAGAACATGGTGCTAAGGTATGTGTGTTTCCTACCCACAAAAATTCTTTTAGTATTCAAATATCAGAATAGTTGTTTGAAACTGTCATTTCGAGAATTTCGAGAGTCTGATTTTAAGGTGGGGGAAAAATGATATTGCCAATCGTTTTAACACGGCAACAACTTAAGTGCTGAAACCTATTTATTATCGCCGTGTATCTGTATACATACATGTATATAACATTATCAAAAGGCGAAGAGCCTATAATATCAAATAGTATTTTACTACTTAATCTTAATGAGATATAAAAATTTGCTAAATATTGTATTATACATGATAATTTATGTTCTGTACATATGGTTTATAAAATATATCTTTCCGACAAGGTATTTTCTAATTATTATTGTCATTCGGTGTGCACGTACGCCCGTTTCACCCGCACGGTATCGAGTTACACGCTTTTGTGTTTATACCGTACTCCAACACGTCCGCCGGCCCTGTCTCTGCCCAGCGAGCAACTAGCGCGATCGCCTTCAGACCCACTACCCAACAACTTCACCTGTATTACAATGTACATAAGAGTCAAAATGCATGCATTTGTAAACCTAGCTCAAAGATACCACATAATACAAACTTATAAATACATCAGCTCTTGTTCCCAAGGAAAAAAATTATGCAACTTTAAAAAAAAAGGACGTTTAGAATTTGATGACGAATTTCGACTAACATCGCAACCGTGGAAGTGTCGCAAATAGTGCATTCGCGATTATTACAGCTATTTGGATGTCACGGCGAGGGTGCAATGGGACTACTTACGTACCCTCCCTCAGGGTAGCTTACCCTACTGAATTGAAAATGGGGTTGTGATTCATTTCCCACGAGTCCCGCTCGCGCTGCACAAAAGCCTCAAACTTTATTACGTTAAAAAGATTTACTGGAATGAAATTGGTTAAAAACTTCATAATAAGTTGCATCTGTTCAATCTTTTAGAATCGTCTCGCACGTCTAACCGTGCAAAAACTGCATGTTAATTTAAGTCGGACTGCTACTGGCAAAACTATCTGCTACACGCGCGAACAAATTCGCAAGAAACTACCTTTAAACTTAATATTATTGGAGTACTCCGTACGGAATGCACGTCAAGAATTGTTTGCAGGTAGGTAATCTCTGTATCGCAGTAATTTTTAATGTCATCTATAATACATTTTGCCAACGGACCGGCGCACAATTAACAGTATGTAATTTTGAAATAACACAGGTGTACACAACGCACTCCACTTCCGTGTTGGAAGTACCTAATTGTGCGATACGACAAGAGTGTTTGCGCCGCGCTGCGTGCGCTACGGCGGCCATAGTCGGCGGCGAGGTGCGATAACGTGGCTCATGTGCGATACGCCACCGTTTCAGCGCACGGCGCCGTACGCGCACCGCGCTCTGCCGGCTACGTGTCAGTTCAGCTGAACAAACGCGCTCGGCGGAACCTCGCTCCTTATGAACACTACACGCAGGATCCGGCCCACTACGTTTCAACGTTGGCGTTGTGCAACAAATAATAAATAAACAAAAGGGATACTTACAAATCCATATCCCCTGCTCTTGCTGGTTTGTCTGTCGGTAATGACGACCGCCTCCTCTATGTCGCCGTATACCGCGAAGTGCTCCCTCAGGCTCTTGTCCGTCGTGTGATACGGAAGTCCGCCGACGAAGAGCTTCGTCCAGGTGGTATCCTTCTGTCCGGGCAGTGCGCCCAAAGCCAGCAGCCCCTCGGGCTCGGCCGGCAGAGCGCCCGCCATCAACATGCCTTGCACCGTCTCCGTCGCGCCGGCCACCTCAGCACTCTCTCAACACTGTCACCGTCCGCTGTAGCGGATCAGTACACACGTTAGCCGACGTTAGCGAGTAAATACCGAAGCAGGAGGACACAAGCGCTCGATGTGGTGGTTGCGCGCGGACTGCTGGCCGATCGGCGCACGTGGCGCTCCGCCGCGCGCCCCCCGCCGCGCCCCGCCGCCGCCAGATGCGCCGAGCGCCGCCGGCCCACATGCGTCGCGCGCCCTGCTGCCAGCCACCGCGCTACCCTCCACCACGCAATTGTATACCTCGTTATCACAATCCTGTTCATCCTACCTACTACTACTTATTGCTTCCACCCTTATACACAGATAAACTTTTTTCAGATGCGTAGACGCACAAAAAATATTTTTTTTAAGATGATAAATTTTCTTTCTCAATAGGTATCCTCAAGTAGTACATACGTTTTATCAAAATAAACCGAAGCTCTAACGTAGGAACACGGCACAAAATACAATTTACTATAATATATGTCACAGTTGCAGATTTTACTTCTATAATTTCTATAGGCCTCACTGCTAGGAACAAGTTTCCACCGGCAAGTAAGAGCCTAAAGTACACTCGATCGTGTTACACCTAGTTGCAGCGTGACCTCGATCGAAATACGCTTATATTTTGATGATAATATTGGATAATTACTCTTCTTTTAACATTGCATCGTTCCATTGTTAGACACGGATCTCCTCTACTCTCAAAATGAGCTGGGTTAAGATCATAGTCTGCCACACTGACAAAGTGCGGGTAAATAGGCTTATAACATATAAGAACATTAATACATATCTGCAAAACTTACTAAGATTATAGATACCAATTTCCATTATTGACTGACTCGTTGATAGAGTGGTTCCAAGCGCGACGGCCGATAGGAGCTTCTGGGTTCAAATTCCGGGTCAAGTACTATTGGATTTTTGTAATTTAGAATTTCTAGTAGTGACTCGGAGTCAGGATCTGTGTCCGGTGTATGGCAATAGGCTCACCGCCTATTTCATGGGACATAAACGTAACTGGTGAAACGTGGGAGTGTACTACACTCCTCTGTCTACCCGTATGGCGATTACAGGCGTGTGTTACGTTGACGTTCTAGTTCCACTATAATTGTACCAAGCTTCATTGCCACAACGTATCACAGTTTCGATTTAAATCTATTGATACAAGTCAGCCCTTTGAAATCAAAGATTGGGGACTGTGTTTGGAAAGGAATCAATTTTTGGGATCACGTTGTCGTTGATTTAATTTTCTCATACTAAATTACCGTGAGCTTGGTGCTGCGAATGAAACACTCACACATTGAAAAAAATAGTTGGCAATAGTTTCTGTAGGTATCGGAGGCACAGTATGCGGATATGCAGTATGAATATCTGAAGCGCTGTAACTAAAGTTATAAATTAAACAATGCGCTTCATTATCATCATCATTAGCCTATCTCAGTCCACTGCTGGATATAGGCCTCCCTCAAAAGGGATTTACGCTCCACGCTGGGCTTGCGGGTTGGAGATCGCAGGGCACAGCTTTTCGCACCGCCGGCGCTGCTTCCCGTCGGCGGGCAGGGCATTTAGCCGTGTCTGTTTAGGCTGCGCTATACCGCAGTCAGCCGGTCGCCAGAGCCTCGTCTGTTATAGCAGGGTGCACCACGTGCAAGTGAGGTTGGCATGGGCTCCTGAGATGGTAGTTGGAACCGCTTATACCTTGATTAACTGTTTTACATTGTCCAAAACCGCCACGCTTCTTTTATATCAATTGATCATCTTTTTCCACAAACAATACGTAGGTATATTTTATTATGTTGTTTGTAATATAAAAAAATAGCTGTGGGGAATAAAACAAATGTTTAAGTTAAGAATCTAAGTGTGAGTATGTTTATTAGAACTTATATGTAGATCTTTAAATATACACAAAATGATTAATAATAATTAACGAATATTAGAAAAGTGCTCATGTGTTTAAATTGTTCCACTCTCTCAACAGATCAACCAGACCTCGGAGAATCAAACAATACTGTCATTAAAAGTAACTGTGAAATCGCGTGCTTAGGCCAATTAATGAAATGGGTTTAATTAGACTCACTTTGATTGTAAGATACTCAAAATAAAGTAAAAATTGACCGTTCGAGCACAAAAATCTAACCTAGATAACTTAACTTCTGTTACAGATAGACCGTTTTTAAGGCAAGGGTTTTAGCTAAAAAAAAATCAAATTGCAAATTTTGTTTAGAAATTTTAGTATTATCTAAAACAACCAAAACACATACTCGTATATGCGGTGTTAGAGGATAAAAACAATACATAGCGCCACTGCGATCCGTTGAACTACGGGTATCCAGTAGTATCAAATTTTTGAGCATTAGTAAACTTTGGAGAGGATGTTAAGTGCTCCTCATACAGTTTATCTTTAAAATAATAAAATATTGTTATAGCGTTGGTGACCAGGCGTATCTTGTTTTCGACGAGGTCATAACCCGTTTCCAGAGACTTTGAACCACACTTATAAACTTCCACAGACAAGGTGCAATTCCTTTTTTCGACAGACGTTTTGAGCATTATCGGTAAATCATCAGATTGATCTTGCACATTATCATTTATAGTTTCACCGATGGAAACTCCTCTCGAAATGAACAGGGTTACTGCTATAGTTTGCCAAGTTGGTCTCACAGACATTATGGCGAACTCTACGGTGTGTAAGTTTCCTTACGATTCTGCTCTATCAACAATAACACAAGATTTGTCTTAAGCACTACGAGCATCAAAAAGCTCGTAATCAAGGAACATCACTGAATTCATACACGCAATCTGATTCAAATACTTCCGGCTCCGCGGCAATTATGACCATGGTGTTTTTCCTATTGATTGAGAAGCACTTGTTGAAAGTGGCCGCAGCTACTTCCCTGGTGTCGCATGTCGCGGCAGGAAGCAGCGCGAGCGAGGCGCGCGGTGGGAAGCGCATTGTTCTAGCGCAGCCGGCCACTTCCTCCGTAGCCGTTGTTGACGTACCTAGCGCTTCTTATTTGAGAAAACTCTTCCGCAACTATACATACATACAAGGGAGGGTGTCACTACAAGAGGTACATAACCAAGGACTAAGAAAACTCTTCCGCAACTATACATAGGTACAAGGGAAGGTGTCAGTAAAAGAGTTACATAACAAAGGACTACAAGTAGGTAAATAGAATTGCGATAGATTGATACACGTGTCCTTGGTAGCATACCATCACCTACCTTTTCTCCTTCTTCATTATATCATATTTGACTTTTTCAAATTGACTGCATGGACGAAATCGTCTTTAAGCAATGAAGCGCCTGTATGTAAACGATAAAGAATCTTCTATCAATCTATACATGAGTAAAAAGGATACTTGGATTGCATGTGCTATCACATTTTTAAGGTCCTGATTTCTATCTGAACTAGCTCGAATTATTAACACTCCCCTGAATTCTTCGTGATGCCTTCTGAGGGATGTATTGTCTGCCAACGTGCACTTGACCAACATAGTAGTGTTGAACATTCTTATCCTGAAAGGAAGCTTCCGTCTAGCTGTCAAAAATAAAAGGAGTGATGATGACAAACATTCTCTTATTGTAATAAAAAAAAATTGTGCGTGGAGACCACAATAGAAGCGGGACTTCTCGGTAACTCTATTTAGATGGAGTGATTTTATTTTATTCCCATGAAATATATTGTTGATCTCTGACTCTGGAGTTGAAATTTAATTAATACAAGAAAAAAAGGTAGCTTCAGACGCCTCAAATCACACTAGCGATTTTCTTAGCTTGCATCAATAGCTACACAAACGCTGGAATACGCGGAGCGGGATGGCTGGCGATTAATGCCTACTCAGTAAGAAATGACCCGTGTATTATTAAGTAGGTATTAGAAAGAACTTTGTCAGTCTGCGTTTCATTTGAATTTTACGTAATTTAAGCAGTAAATATCGTTGAAAACTACTATGGTGCAATGGAACGAACCAATAATCAAAAATTCGATCAATTGAGTAATAATAATACAAAATCTTATGTACGAACTACGAACCATATACCGTCGTATGTATGTACCAATCAATCTGGTAAGTCGCGCACCCTGAATGTCGTGTACAATCTTTTCGCGCTACTCCTTGCGCGAACTTAACGCTTTAATTTCATTTTCGTAACGCTCGAAATTTTTGTAAATTTTGCAGAATAGAAGTGTCGCGTCAAAACTTATAGTTACATTAAACACCTACAAAGCAACTTGTCACTTACGAGGAATGCCCTTACCTCCCGCCTCCTGACTCCACCTACCAATACCTACCACTTTCGCCTTCGACGTATCGCTACCTCCTACATCCACATAGCGAGGTAATTTCTGCGAGTTATACCTACTGTTGAACTAACTGACTCTATCGATAGGAATATTGCTGCAGTCCTGTTCGAGGTCGGGAACACATGCATACGGGCTGCAGCGGCCACGTGTAGCTGCTACCTGCTCTTTTCCTCTTATTTGCACATACAAATAACAGTTTTCCTTGTGCTTCTCCACGACTCCAATTCTCCAAAGTATTTTGTTCCATTGTCCCAAAATGAATTGCTTATTTCAACGAAGGAAAATGCCATATTTGCGTGCAGTGGTACGGTTCATCCAGGTTTCGGCGGCAGGATTGCGGTTTTACACTGGACACAAAATAAAATTTAGTACAGTATATCTCCATTACACGTCATAAGTTGCAAATTAGGGTATATACTAACATACGTTTGACCCTATGTGTGACGAGATTTTGTTGCGCTGGAGCTCCAATATTTATTTGCGGCCTACCTGTACGAATAATCAAACACCAATAATCAAAGACCAATAAACATAACACCTGTAGTGTAAAAATAGTGGTTGATAGGGATGGCAGAAGACTTAGAAACGAGCATGCGTATACTACGAGAGTGATGAATGCACTTGGCACTGGGTGCTCTGTGTCCACCCCCGCAAAGACCCTGGCGTGACTATATAATTATCATTATCATCATGAGCCTTTCTCAGTTTACTGATGGACATAAGCATCTTCAAAGTGGGTTTAACCCATAATCCCCACGTTAGGTGTGAGATTGCAAACCACAGCTTGTCGTCCAGCATGTGATGCTGCCAGGCGGCAGCCAGGACATGTAGCCGTGCCCGGGTAAGCTACGCTGTACCGCGATAAGCCAGCCCTCAGAGCCTTGTCTGCTGTAAAACGGGATGCACTACGGGGAAAATGGAGGCCTAAAACGAAACTGGGAACCTGTTACCTAAATATTTTGAAAGAGGCATGAAACATTTGAGACTGAAGCCCTAAAACAAAACTGGGAAGCCGTTACCTAAACATTTCGAAGGAGACATGAAACATTTGAAACTGGAGTCCTAAGACGAAACTGGGAATCTCTAACCTAAAAAAATTTAATATAGTAATCGCGTCGTTTTATGTACATAAGTTAGACCGCAAAAATATTTTTTTAAGTCACGAAACCAATGTTGAATCGATCTGGTCTAGTACTTACTAGTTGGCGATCGAAGTCGATATGTAGGATGTTTTTATTGAGGGAAAATGAATAGAGCTTGAATTCTAGCGAAGCCGTATGAAGCACCTAGCAGAAAGTAATATCTGACCAGGCTACGGCGCGACCAGTCTGCGTACACTATGTTCGCTTAGGACTCCGTATATTGTAATTAGTTAAGCATTTCTCCCCAAACGCCTGTTCCCGTATTTAAAAGACTTATTGCACATACGAGTACTTATTACCAATATTTGATGGATTTGATTATAATTATATGTGTAATGTAGTATCCGGCAATACGTAGAAGTTTATTGGAATGGAAAAATAATTATTAAACATATGATATCATGCGTGACGCGAAATTTCAGATAAGTCGTACATAAAAAATATTCTTTCAAAATCTACCATCTGCCTCCCCTTGGCAAGGGTGGCGGCTCGCAGCTGGCGACGCACGCGCACACAATGCCCGCG
>DWMG01003143.1:0-12268 GCA_018244855.1 Elbella merops
TATTTATAAATCTACAAAATGTGGAATATTTGATGTTACAAATACATGCATAATATATTATGTAATATTAAAGATGCTTTTATCTTTAACTATTTTATTAGCTAAATCTAGTCGCCCCGGAATATATTATTTATTTTGCATATAAAATATAATTGTCAATACACGAGTCGTAGCGCCATCCATCTACTAGCACTTTTAATAAATTTGAATAGACGTAGTGTAAAGTGTTTTTAATATTATAGAATCACTTCTGGGGTGATCGAATGGGATAAATTTATTTTAGAAAATTATGTAACGTACCTGACATTGAACGCAATTAGTATGCATGCACACAGGACATGGAAACCGTCGCACGCCCGGATCACAAAATGCCCACCCAGTGCAATCACGTGTTCGGCAGTGAAACGTATTACGAGTTCCACATTCGGCCGTCGTTAAGCTTCGGGCTAACCATCGCTCATACTCTTCAGGTGTCACAATCTTACGTATTTCGCGTTCTTGTAAAATACCAGAACAACCCACCGCTGGACAGCAAACAACTGGTTCTTGACAATGTTGCACTACATCGGAAAGGCACTCTCTGCAGAATGTATGAATACATTCTCGGAGTACCACTCCTGCACCAGCAGCACATTCTTCCATGCAAACACCACATTCGAATGGTTCAACGTTTGGAATTAGCGATTGTAGTTCTAGTTTCATTAGCTCTGTATAGAATTCGTTATTTTGATTTACTTGGTCATCATCGTTTCCATTTTTTTCTATATTCATATTTCTGTTTTCTGTTTTTTCTCTTTCCTCTGTAATCAGTATAAAGAGTGGTTATAAAGATCCCGTCACTTCTATTTTATTACTAATTTCGCTTATAAATCTACTCATATACCTGATTGCACTAAGCATAAATAAAATGGCGCTTTTAGGTCTGGTCCAGCCAAAGACACGACCATGGTTGTATTGTCAGTACACAGAGTGCGCCCAACGATCCATCGTTGTAGATGAGTAGCGAGGCCTAAAGAATGCTCAGCTTGTCTTCGCAAATCTTCTATAGTAGACTTTCGAGAAATGCGTAGCCGAATGGGTCCCCTAGCGGCTTGCTTGTCTTCTACCCAAACGGTAATGCTAAAACGACAAATTGATTTCCTTTTAAATTATAAATTAAAGATACATCAGTAATTATGTTCAATAAAGACTATTTTGGGTCATAAATGAAACAAAACGAAACGTAGTGTTATAAAGTTAGCGTAGCGTAGCGTTACAAAACAAAGCGTAAAGGTAGAGTAACAGAAAGGTCCAAAGTTATATACAAAATGCGCTAGATCGCCATCTATTGGCTCTGAAGAATAAATCGGAACCCTTCTGGTGTATCTTCTTATCACAGTCTTTTAATGGGAGCATAACAGGTGTGAGGATATTGGCATTGTAAATGTTGTCATGAAAGCTTGGTAGCGTTGCACCATTTAAAGAGTTATAACCCAATTTGTTAACATTTCGACTGCTGAGCGGGAGGTCCTGAGTTCAAATCATGGTTAGGGTATTATTGGACTTTCGAATTTAGAATTTCTAGTAGTGACTCGGAGGTTGGATTTGTGTCCGATGTAAGCATCAGACTCACCACCTATTTCATAGGACGTAAACGTACCTTCGGGGATTACAGGCATGATGCTACATTTTTGATATTTTTTCATTTATGTCTGATTTAGTAAAATGTTAAGTGACAAGATCAACAATACTTACGGAACTATGTCATCAGGTGTAACTTTTGTTGACGTCGATGGCTCACTAACTGGTAGTTCTGGTTTTATATTTGACGCACTTGGGTTTTTTAATTTAGTACTATTTTTTTCTGGATCAACATTATTTTCTAATGTCTCAGGTATTTCATTTTTTTGTGTTTCTTTACTTTTTACTTTTTCTGCCACTGATGGGGCTTGAATTGAGTTTTGATCAGGCAGTTTTTTTATATCTGACTGCTTATTAGAAACCTCGTTAAGTAAAATTTTTTCTGATACATTCTTGGCTTGATTACAAGGTTCTGCGATTATTTGTGATGAAAATGACAAGACCGAACATGATAGTTTTAGTTTAGCGAGTCTAGCCGCAGCTGCTGCCGCTGCCAATTCGTCACCTTTAGCAATTGACTGCTCCAGTTGTCTGATGAGATGTCTACGTTGATCGTATTGATCTAATTTATCAATATAATTGTCTGCATTGGACGTAACACGACTAGAACATTCTGATGAAGAAGGCAAAGGTATTCGCTCGTTTAACACTGATATTTCATCTTTATTATTAGGCTTTATTGGTAACATTAAAACATTACTAGATTTTGTCGTTATTAATTGAGAACTGGCTGTAGAAACTGACGGGCACGTGACTTTTTCCACTTGTTTACTTTCAGTCTTGTCAAAATGAATAGCTTTATCATCTGCAATAGCTGTATCAGCTGAATTATTCTTTAAATCACTTTGAAGCTGCTTGTTGAAATCAACCTCTTTATTTTTTTCCTTTATTACCGACAGCCTTGGGCTGTAAAGTGGATTTAACAATGACGATATTCTAAGAGGTGTATGCAGACTAAATTCTGGTTTAACATTAGCAATCGCTGTACAGTTACTTATGGGTTTTGTGTCCGTTTGTAAACGAGGTTGGAGGTGAAATGTTGATTTAAAATTGGCATTAGTGCTCTTCCCATTTGATTTTTCAGATCTTGATGACTTTATTTCGTCATTTTGAAAATGTTTAGTGCGTAATTCTTTTAATTCTTGACGTACCTCATTATTCGAAGTTACCACTGTGACACTATTTACAACAATATTATTAGCTTCAGAATATTTTTGAAAGTGTGATTTAGATGGCATTTGTTGAATTTTATCAGATAAAGTTGGCTCATGTTTCTTGGGTGACGTTGGCAAACATCGAGTTTCATTGAAAGTTGTAATCTTTTGATTTCTGACAAGATGTTCTTGTTGGTTTACATTAAGTGCTGTTTCATTTGGTGCCAACAACTTAACAATAGGCTCTTTGTTATCATTTGTTTTGGTTGATACACTTTGGATGTCACTTATAATTTCCGAATTATTTAGATATGTCACATTTGTATGTTCAACAGTTTCGGTATTTTTATCGTTCATTACTTTATTCAATCTAGTTTTGTTTAACGCAATATTTTCACTTTTAGTTTTATCTAATAACACATTCATAATATACAAATTACTGTCCCGTACAAAATTCGTCGATAGTTCAACATTTTTGACACTTTCTTTTTGTCGATGATCAATAGGTAATGATGCTTTATAGTGTACAGAAGTACTCTGCGATGTACTTTGCACATCGCATTTCTTTTTATGGTTTTCAAATGCTACATTTCCCTTATGTTCAATTATACTAGATATTACAAGATTAATATCGCTTTGTTCTCTTCTATTATTTTGTGTCTCTGACAAATGGGTTGCAGTGGAAAGCGCCTTCCTATCTCCAGCAGTATTTTTCTCACTTTTTTTAGCTTCATCATTCGAACTAATATCGCTGGAAACAGATGATTGTGGTGTCAAACCTTTGTATGTCTCCTGTACCGTAGAACCAATTCTTAATGTTGGTGTTTCGGTAGCTAAACTATTTACAATGATATCTTTATTATCGCGTTTCTTACGAAGCGAATCTTTCATTTCTTTAAGAATTTCCTTCAATATTTTTCGTTCATCGATACTTTTTCGACTACAAGATGCAGTTTCTAAATTGTTAGTAGTCTGGGTTGTAGTAGAGGCTAACGATGCATTTTTCATACTATATGTTTCAACATTCGAAATAGGACGATTTTCGCGTGAGCAGTAATTGCATGAATTTACAGATGAGTCGTATTTTCTGAGACATGAAGTGCAGAACCAGCCGTACTCTTCACGTGACGTGGTCGAATTTTGGACATTACTTGTATCATTTTCAAGAATCATCTTATTCTTATTTTTCAGAGATCTATTGTTCTCTATTATTTCAGCTGCTTGTTTGTCTAGTTCACTTATACTTGGTAGCAACCTCACTGAAGTTGTGTCTAAAGGGGAATTTCTCTTCTTATTTTCAAAAATGTGTTTTAAAAAGCTCCTATCAACTTTTGATTTTATATCTTTTTCATTGCTACCCTTTTTATCGCATTTTTCAATATTGTTACTTTTCAGTGACCGTTTGTCAGAAGCTATTGAGTCATTAGATCTAAGATTCGAATTCATTCGTGCAGGTTGCGCAACTGTTTGATTTATATTTTTTTCGACTGTGTTCTTCACGGGTGGCTTAGGGGCTGGACGTTTCCTTTTATAACTACGGGGCAGTGATGCTGAAGTTACTAATGTAGGTGGCAATGGAGCCCGACGTTTACCCGGTACATACGCAGCTCGTCGCTGCAAGCACTCACTAGTAGCTCTGCGTTCTCTATTTTGTCTAAACACAGTATTCCCTGGGATTCTTCTAGCAGGTGAGGGTAGACTAAAGCCGTCGTATCCGTGTTCTCTGAAGAGACCGTACTTTCGATGTAGGGTTATGTCGCGGTCTATCTGTCGGCGTAAATTTCTGTCTTGTAATCGTTTCTTGTATGTTTCTGTTGGCGGACTTAGAGATGTGTTTAACACTACATGTGTATCTGTTAAATCACAGTGCCTTGGCGATAGGAAATCAAAACTGGCGGCCGTACGTGCAGATCCAACGCTGGAAAGACTGTCGCTCGAAGACGAACGCTCGCTTCTCCGGAGCCACGAAAACAATGTCCATATACCTCCGGACAGCGGACGTGGGCGATGAGCCTCTTCCTTTTCGTCGCCGTTCATTACCCCTGAAATATACGACAATAGAATATCATTGTATCGCTCACCTAATAGGCTACCAAATAATTTAAAAATAGTGCTTTGATTGAATTAGTTTTAAAAATATTTGCGACTCCTTATTCACAAATCAAATTTTAGAATTTATTAATAAATAAATCGTTCTACTGTTATTATTAATTACTAACCGTTGTAGAAATTATGAATAGCAAACAAAATGTCTCGCTCTGTTATTGAATTTTTATGGTCAAAAGACTGATCCACCAACAAAGCATAGTTTATTGGTATTCTTAAACTAATACTAATTATACCTACACCAATGAACCCAAATATGCTATAGTCTGTAAATACAAATTTGCTCCATAAAGTTTATAATAGTAAGATGAAAACTAAATTTGTAAGCTTGGTGGATCCTACTTAAATGATATAAAAATATTCAACAAAATGAAATATACGAATTATATTTTAATTTTGGTTACCAACCGCATATCAAAAAGATTTAATAATACCGAAGCAAAAAATAA
Source organism: Elbella merops (assembly GCA_018244855.1). NCBI lineage: Eukaryota > Metazoa > Arthropoda > Insecta > Lepidoptera > Hesperiidae > Elbella > Elbella merops. The sequence goes on from DWMG01003143.1 coordinate 5,330, forward strand.
AAGTCACAAACCTTTATACGCAAAAAAATTCCATTTTTATCAGAATAACAATTAAATGAGAACATTCAGACTAATTAATATAACGTTCACCATAGAAACACCTTCACTAATCGAATTAGCTTCCCTATTCAATTTAACATTTGAACACGTTATGATAATATGACAATATAAAAAAAGATGACTTTTAAATTAGCACTTTGTAACAAATTACCCTCAAATATAAAAAAAAATTGACTAATTTAAGGTAATCAAAAAAAGAACTGACTAAATACATTATCGATAATAAGCTCTCAAAATGAAAACGAAACGTTAAAAATCTCTTGTAATTTTAAAATTTATTAGGTAATTAACACATGATCAATTTCGACGGTGCAATGATGAATGGTTTTATTTATACATTTTTGTAAATATGTCCTCATACGAGTGACAATGCGGTCTTTTTTAAGAATAAGTGTTAATAAACTTAAACACTGGCACATACTGAACAAAATAACTAGGTGTCGATGATACTAAAACAGGTTCCAAAAAAAAACTAAAGACAAAAACGTTACTCACGCGCCGCTCAAGTCTCGGTAGTAGAAAGATTAAAATGGAGAACTAGAGCATATTAGCCCCAATTTGGTACACTTAAAGGTATTTTTAAACACACGGCAATGTCATCTCCATGGATTACCGAGTTCGTTAATCTTCGCACTGTGATGCACAAAATAGGTCAATAAGTTAATTAGACGAGACAAGACTGTTGTGTGGTGGTCGCGAGCAGCACAAAGCGAGGTCGCGCCGTCGGCCCGCAGCGCGCTCTCCGCACCCACCCAGCTATATTTAGAGGAACTTGCGATTCCGTTTTTGCTATTTTTATTTCATTCTTAAGCGCTCGACCAAACTTAAATTTGGACAACTCCCGTATTCAATAAGAGTATTTTGACATCGATAATATAATGAAAGATAAGATAAATGATAAGATGAAAGACCCTTAGATAGATAAGAAATGATAAGATGAAAGACCCTTAGGAATTATGGCAAAACGTCAAAATATTTAACGAGTGTATGATATTCTGTTGTTTAGTATGACAGGATGGGGGGTTATAATTATGATATTTTAAATTTTATAACTGCGTCGTTTAAAACAACTCACACAAGTTCGGTAATTAAACTGGAATTAAAAACGATACTTTTTAAACGATATATTTTTTTTAATTTGATATTTATGTACGAATATTAAATATTTGTATAACTTTCCTATGAATGACATTTGAGCTTGCATACTAAAAAAATAAATATTATATATCTCCATCTCAATGTATACTTATTGGGGATAAATGGATCAAAAAATGCCAATTACTACGCTAAGAAATAAAATGAATAACGGTTTCCCTTTAAAAATATAAATCTTTCACATAAGAAATTCTTTAAATTGTACTGTAATCAATACAGTAAATAAAACAATAAACCTCTGCTTGGTTTTCTAAAAATGTTCTTTTGTTTTATTTCCAAAAGCATTTCGCTTTTCTAACTGACTAGTAAGTATAAACAAAACAGCTACGAGTGAAATTTAAACACTTTACTGAACTAATGCTCCATAAATAACTGTTCCATTGAACGTGAGTTAACTGAGTGGTTTTACAAAAAATAACTGTGATATTTTCAAATATATTACACTAAGATTCACTGTGTTACACTCTAGTCAATTTACATTTTATCATAACACTAGGAGTGTTAATAGAATAAAATTGTCGAAACTTTTCATCACAATCGATTACATTAACCATTACGAGTTTTGTTCGCGTTTCGCCTTTTTCGCTGTAGCCAAGTGTACTTCAGTGGAGCATTCTATGACGAGCAGTGCGGCAGACACGCGCGCGGTAAGTTCGGCCTGGTTGAGCTCGTGGGCCCACGGCACCCGGCCCCAGCGCACCAACTGCCACAAAGGAGAACAATCGTATTATACTCGCCAATTGAAATGATTACTCAAGTGGACAACTCAGTGCATTTCGCATCCTTGACGAAGATCAGGTGACACTAAAGGAATACTGATGTCTGTTTGCTACATACCTAGAAGGGATATAACATTAAAAATGGAGACACACATTTTTATGTTTTGTAGTTAGATACTTTTGATCAACAAAATTATACCTTAAAACCCTTGCAAACGTAAGAATATTGTTATATACAAACTTGACAATAAATCGTTAATTAAAGAAATGTTATTCTTTAGCGGCTTCTAAACAAAATCTATAAGCACAAAGTAAATAAAAAATGTTTTTGTTTATATGGCCTATTACTGGAGCAGAAAATTTCAAAACACTGAATAAACAACTTACGTATTTATAGGAAGCACTATAAATATCTACTGGGACCTAGTTACTGCTGTATCGGAAGAAACAGAACGCCGCTATGGCGGGCCCCTCCCAAAGCATTACAGAGAATATTGTAAAGACAATATATGAAACAATCTTTTTCATTCGTTTCTAATTTTTCGTTGCATTTAATAAAAAACTAATTGTAGAAAAAATACAAGGTCAATACAATTCATCCTTTAAAATAAAATATAGTTAGAATTGCATAAAAATCATGTACATACACCATTTAATATCAATTTTTGAACTATTATTAATACCGCTATTAAAAAATTTCGTTACATCTCACTCATTTTTTTAACTGAAGCTAATGTAGTCAACACGTGCACAATCAAATTGTCTGTGTGCTTCACCATCATCATCAATCCTTATCGTTCCTCTTTTGGTAAAGTTCACCCCTCAAAATGTGAAAGGTTAAGACAATTATTGGCCACATTGGCTAAACATGGATTTGTAGACTCTACACACCTTAGAGAAAATTTTGGAGAATTTTAAGGTGCACTAGTATCCCCACGACATTTTAATTAACTGTACCTACTGCAAATCATAATTAATCTCAAAACATATAGTTTTGTAAGGAGCTTCATATCAGGTTTAAATCCAGAACACCCCATATTGTATTCTAAATTCTACACACTAGGCAATAGCTGCATAATTTTTCTATATATTTAAAAGATGTTTATTAATGCACATTATGGCTTCAAATTATCAACAACTTTTAGAAAATAACCATAGAAAATTTAAATGTTGAGAGAGAAATATACTCGTAGGTAATGTCTAAATATTAAACAATTGGATTTGTAAATGTACATCATGACTCCAAATTAAATCGTATTTTATAATTTCATACCATGCTTTTGTAAAAACCTAGTGTTATTGATTTACAGCATAACTTCTCTTACAGAGGAGGTGGTTTTGAGAAAGGAGAACCCCCTGATCGTGTAATATAACTAAACAATATTTCCATTAACAAATACAATAACAAATTACAAAGTTTTTGCAAAAGCTTATTTCCAAGTAATCAAAAACATTAAGGTATAATTTAGTTACAAACCTGATATTCCTCCTCTAGTCTTGCTAGCAGCACAGCTTCCTTTGGTTGTAGAAACCTGTCTACACACGCCAACATTAGTACTGGCGACTTGAGGGCTTCCACTCCAAAACACATGGCTGTATTGATTAAACAATAACATTAGAAAAAGTAACATCACACCTGTATTTGCTCAAAGGGATAAACAGAGAGGTAATAATAATACTACCACTTTTTGCCATTTATTACACCACATAAAATAGGGGGTGAGCCTATTGCCTTACACCAGTGATTCTCAACCACTGTGCCGCGGCACTTTTGTGTGCCGCCAAATTTTGCAAATATATAATAATGTTAATATTATTAAATTATATCATTTAAAAAGAAAAATATTTTAGCCAAAAAAGCTTTAAACATATTATTACAATTTTCCACATCTTATTTGTGTGAATTCGGATTTTCAGCATTAGCCAACATTAAAACTAAAAAAAGATCAAGATTGTTAAATGTAGAAGACGACATGAGAGTAGCATTGTCATTTTTACGACCAAATATAAATGAAATTATCAAAAAACATCAAGCTCAAATTTCGCATTAAAAATATTTTTATTATTAGCTTGTAATTAATCCCTTAATAAACGTTTAGTTATTATTGTAATATATATTAGTTTATTTCGTATATTTAAAATTTTTGTCATAAACTATTTATGCAGTGTGTTGTAGTAAGTAATTAATTTTTATCTTTTTCTGTGTGTGTCGCTAAATTTTAAAATCGTTAAATATGTGCCGCAACAAAAAAAAGGTTGAGAATCACTGTGTTAGAGCAAAGACGACAGCGGACAGGACAGTTCGGTCCAGTACGAAGAACTAACTTGTGTTAGGCCGGCTTAGTTCTAAAAGCAAATTAGCGTTAAAAGAAAATTCTCCTAGGGGATCTTTTAAAATCTGCAAATTTTAATTCTTCTGCAACATGGCTGAAACGAAAGAAAACGTTTTTCTTTTCGTTCCCAATATTATTGGTAAGTGTGTTTGTTTATGTGCAATAAATCAAACGAAAACGACGCAATTTTTGACTGTTTGTTTTCAGGATTTGCACGAATTATTTTGGCTATTATAGCGTTCTATTTTATGCCGACGCATTGTGTACTGTCGTGCACTTGCTATATTACATCGGCGCTGCTGGATGCCGTCGACGGCCATGCTGCAAGATATTTCAATCAAAGTAAGTGACAGTCGTACGGTATCAGTTAATTTGATTAAAGTTACTTTAATGTAATCAGCTGCCCTATTATAATTTTATAGATTCTATTTGATAGAGATTACAAATAGACAGTAATTGATATTAATATATTGTCATTTAGAATAATATTCTTGTAATATTACATTACAAGCTGAAAAGGTGATATCACGAAACTATGATATTAGTGTAGATGGGGGGTTCAAGCTCGAAAAACAGGTATTCTCCATGATTATTTATATGATTATATCAGGCCTGGTCTGTCAGGGTAGGCAGAGGGCACCAAGTGCAAAATATAACTTTCCTTACAGACCTGACATGCTGGCTTCACAATTTAAAAAAAAGTGAAAATTCTGAGCTGTTATAAATAAGAATAATTGTATATATATGGATATAAATTTGATAAATATATACAGATTCATACTTTGCATATCTGTAAATTTTTTCATCCAGGTACTAAATTTGGAGGTATGCTGGATCAGCTCACGGACCGTGCCGGCACAGCGGGCCTAATGATGACTCTGGCCACCTTCTACCCCAAATACACATTCTGGTTCCAACTTTCCATGGTCATAGATATCACTTGCCACTGGATCTACCTGCACACAACTATCCTGCAAGGGAAGACCTCACACAAATTCATCGACATATCTGAAAATCCCATAATGCGACTCTATTACACCAACAAGACTGTGTTGTTCTTTATGTGTGCTGGGAATGAACTATTTTATGCATCTCTTTATGTCATGCATTTCTATACTGGACCCTTGGGTAATAACAAGATTTTAATCTTTTAATCTGAAGTCATACATTTTTCAATACTTGAATGTTAATTTGAATTAGACCAGAGTGACAGACTAGCCTAGACGCTTCTTGCTTCTCATTCTGAGAGGACATCTGTTTGGGTTGATGATGATTCTGAAGGATACTATATGATTTCTGCATATTTCTACACATTTTTATATTTCCTGAGACTGACTAGCATCCCATTCCTAGACACACCTATTTAAAAGACTGATGCCAATATTTATATTAACAGTATTTGGTCAGTTATGATGTAGTCAATGATAATATTAACTGAGACTAAATGAAAGCATATACCTATGTAAAACAAAATATGACAAATTTAGTAGTATAATTGCTCAGCTGATATTTTTAAAAAAAAGTATGACCAAGCACATACATTAACAAATGTTTTAATCCATTTTTAGTGGTATAAAGTTATAACTTCATTATTATAATGACTGAATATAAACTATACTAGTTATAAATATACTTGTAAATAAACAGTTCTTATAATATCACTAGTCACAGCTAAATGGTCTTGAAGATTTCACAATTTTTATTTTTTTTTTCTTCAACCCATTAGAATTCCACTGTTGGAATACAGGTCTCCTCTCATATTGACAGGATTAAGGCCATAGTCTGCCACGCTGGCCAAGTGCGGGTTGACAGACTTCACACACCTTTGAAAATATATGTATTTTTTTTATTATATAAATTCTAAGGTGTGCAGGTTTCCTCACGATATTTTCCTTCACCGTTAGCAGTGATATTAAAATTTAAAACTCACTTTTGTAAAGAGGTGCGCGTCATGGGTTTGAACCCGGCACCCCCGGAGTGAGGGACTGAATTCTTAACTACTAGGCTATCACTGCACCTTTCTTTTATCTGATCAATCATAAAAGAAACTAGCTAAATATGCTGCATTCATTATGAAAGATATGTTTTAATAATCTATTATTATTTTCAGTTATGGGAATGGGATTGTTTAAACTCCTCATGATTTCGTGCATGCCGGTCGCCATATTAAAAGCAGCCATTTCTGTTCTTCATGGAATTGTTGCATCCATCAACCTGGCAACTATAGATGTTAAGGAGCGAGCCCAAGTAGCTGCCAAAGAGAACTAACTCACTTTTACAATATTTTAACATATTATGATACCTGTCTATGTTCCATTTAAATAATTAAATGTTGATGAATAGAATTAAGTTCACAGTTCTAGACATAAATTAAAGTAATAAGTAAACTATGCCAACGACAATCTGAAAAGTATAACATTACTAAACAGCTCATTATGTATTATGAAGTTGTTTCTTTTATTATATGCATGACCAAGTTTATAGTATAATGATAACAGAATTATTAATATTACACTGTCATGCCAGATTCTTTATGGGTTGGCAGGGAGTACCAAGTACAAAATGTCTCTATTGTTATAGATCTGACATGCTTCTTCTCCATTCAGCACTTGTGTTAAGAGAACAGTTCCATATTAAAATATATTTTGATATATCATTATAGGACTATATAT
>DWMG01003144.1:0-12266 GCA_018244855.1 Elbella merops
TTTCTAAGGTGTGTGAAGTCTGCCAACCCGCACTTGGCCAGCGTGGCAGACTATGGCCTTAACCCTCTCAATATGAGTGGAGACCCATATTCCAACAATAGAATTATAATGGGTCGATTATTATATCAATAGAGTGATGTGTCTTCTTACGTAGTATTTAATACGTGTTTAAAATAATTGATATCAGGTCCGGTCCTGGGTCGCGCAAATCCAGTAACATCCCGCTGTCTTCCGCAGGTCATGAGACCCATATAACCATATGATATACATAGACTATAACCAGCTGAGTTTATTATGCCAGTTATTTAAAACGCAGTTGAATTCGTTTAATCATATTGCTACTCATACTCACGAGCGGTCGAGTGACGCGACCCTGCTCGTAGTTCTTATGTAACATCTGTGGAACTGTGACGACATTTCTGCGAACCGTGCATGACTCACTGTGATGCCACAATTGACCTGTTGTGTTACCGGATCGGCTGTTTTTTCGCTTCGACATGTCGTATTACTCATCATTCATGTCAGGATAGCTGCGGAGTTATCAATGAAATCATTATGTAATCACCCTGTGCATCGCTAGCGCACGGACGATGCTCTACGTGTATAAAGCAGCGTTAGACAGCAGCCTGTAGAATAGTTTACTATTTAAATTACTTTGTTCATGTACTAAGAAGATTTCAATTTAAAATGTTTACATGTAACGATTGAATAAAGATGATTTTCACAAGCACGAAGTAAAAGGACGTCAGGTCTGTGAGAGTCAGATATTTGTCACTCGGTGCTTTCTGGTTACCTTATAAGAGACCAGTGATGATATACAAATAACATTTTAATTTCCAAAAGAATGCGGCCGAGCGTGATATGTAAATATAATTCTTGAAGTGGTTCATGATTGTATTCAAAATTATTAAGATATGGCGTAAACTCTATCAACAGCGATGTAGAGTCCACCTGATGACGACGGCGCGCCGCGTGTGTATGACATCAGCGGCACACACGTAATCGCGCGTCACACTGATCTTCAACGGATTCTCTGACATGCAATCATCGCGATGTCATTCTCAATTAACATATTAAACAACCCACCGTTCGCCGTCCAGATTGCTCTAGACAGCGCGCTGGTGGGGAGCTACCTCTTTATCTGCACGACTGATCACTTTGAATTTGTTTACAAACGCGTGATTGATAGCATAGGAGCTGTACTCACGATTCCTGCTGTATTGTTAAATTATACCTTATTGATCATTGGTCCCATTATGGGCGATGAATTCTGACTGACATGTTGTGATTGCGTCGGTGCGTCCAAATAGTATTGGCGTTTCCAGTCTATGTAGGCGGCGTCATCAATATGCGTCGTGCAAGTCTTCGCGTTCAACACTCGAGCGTGAGCCGAGTTTCTGATTGATAGCGCGACCGGGCTCTCCGATGAGTCACAAATAGATATTACATTACACTAGCAATGGTTCCTTTGACCCTATTCAACGGTTACACTCAGTGCAGCAGATTGTCCTTGCGCTGAATTCTAATCACTTTATAAGTTATCAGAAAAAACAATAAACCTATTGTTGTACGTGTATGAAGGTTATTTTCATTCTCCGTTAATGGACTCCGCACATAATGCAGTATGGCGCATGGCCGGTTGACTTTCATCAGTTTAATGATGATTGACTTTGATTGTCGTGATTCTGATGACTCTTGATAGAGTATGTCTTAGTCTCGTTGTAAGATTTGATTGAAGAGATGCGTACACTACGATAGGTTTTTGTTCATTAAGGATTACATTAATACATTGCATCTGCTTTTGCATTATATTAAATCTTATATATAGAAGGTTGAAGGGTAATTTTTGTTTGTAGATACCCGAATTCAGCTTGGATGGCAACAGCAGTCTAAAGCACAACGGCAGCGCCAAAGATCTGGCCTCCGTCATGGAGAACCTAAAGAAGACGAGCCTGGTCTCCCGCCAGAACCAGACTCAAGTCACCAGCTCTTCCACACAACAGGTTTGTCAATACATTTGTTAGTTTATTGAAATTTTATGGACTTAAACATTATCGATTATTTCATCTTGAACGGATTTTGGGCAAAAATTGGTTGGCACTACAAAGTCTTGCAATTGACATTGTCGGATTTATCCGAATTGAGTTACACTGTTACACCCACAGCGCGTTAACCAGACAAAACAATGGGCAGATACACAATGAAAAATATTACGAACGTGGGTATTAATCAGTCTTTTATTATACCCAATTTCATAATGGTACTCGTCTAATGTGAAATGATTATCTATTTATTACAAGGCAGACAGTTTTTTATTGTTGGTCCTTACTGGGTGGCGGCTGATTCATGCTTGTTTTTGTATTAGATATTGTCTGTAATGCTCACTATATTCATAGAATTACTAGTTTGTGTTTAAATATAGACTGCAGGTTATTTCGGCATCGGCCTCGTCCGGTTCATAAAATGGGCAGTTTATTTTGAATTCAGCGAGCACGGATTTCGGGAAAATAAATAAAATAATTCACTTGCCCCACGAACGCACCGCGGATGGGGTGTTCCTATTGTTGGAGCGCTCAGAACAATCAGCGACTTCGAGGTCAGCGGAATCCGTGATTATTTCGAAGCGGTACGATTTTAGCAAGTCGTCTTTGTCTTGGAATTAGCACAACTAGACACTCCGCGAGGCAATTAGATGTCTGCTGCCTTAGATTAGGGTCTTTGAACATTTGTATTCATCTCAGAACTGTCTCTACCTATGCCACATACAGAGTTCCTCATGAATGTCAAATATTTCTCACGATCTCTACTTTTACGTATAACATATACGAAACAATGCGCGTAGTCGAGTGCAAAAATATTATGTTTGATAACATAATTATCCTGTAGTCATGTTTCAAATCTTTAATGTTTAGTATTTTCAAAAGAATGTGACATTTGCATTTGTATAAAGATTACTATTGTTGTTCTGGTTGACTGATTGAATGGTCCTAACTTTTGAAATTTCCTCTTTTAAATGGATCCATTTAAAATAAATTATCACATTTCTAAACAAATTGTAAAATATCTCCCAGCCCGCGCACGCATCGCCGCTTCGGCGTGAAGCCAAAAGCGTCGTAACTCGTCGTAACGTAGGACAGTAAAAATTGTGAATTTACTACGTCGCCCTTTTAACAATATTTAAATTTCTTTTCTGATTATACTTCGGGACACCTCATCGCTACTCTGGATATTATTATTATATAATCGCGCTCGGATCGTTACAGGGTAGTTAAACAGCACGAAGTGCCAAATAGGCCTTTGCAGACCTTACGCGTTTCATCAGCATTCATCTATTATTTAATTGACGCACACCAGTTTCGGAGCTTTCTGACACCTCTTTAACGTGCATGTGACCTATATATTTAAGATAGGTGATCCTTGGTTCCCCACAACACCTGTATTCATTGACAATCGCTAATATTACTCTAGGTATTTAGTTAGATATGTCTTATATAATTATTCTTTGAACCGGGCTATTCGAAAGATTATTATCTATCATAATATGCAACGAATGAAACGTAAAGTTTTTGTATTCACCTTTTTGTACGTACCTAATCATAATAACCCCTTTTTTTCTTTGACCAACAATTCTTTGTATGTACATAACAACATTGAAGAAATATAGAAAAAACTAAGGATCACACCTGTAATCTCCGAAGATGTATACAGTAAAGTGTAGTACACTTTCAGGTTTCAATAAGTACCTTTACGTCCTACTATGGAATATGGTGAGTCTTTTCCCATAAACGGGGAATGAATCCAGACTCCGAGCCACTCCTAGAAATTCCAACTAGAAAGTTTATTATAAAAAATCAATAATAACTGATCTGGAACTGCCCTAACTGAAATCGAACCTAGAACCTCTCGATCAGCAGTAGCGCTTGCAACCAACGACAAATGAAGCAGTTAATGTGAATTATTGTACAAAATATTATAAGAAGAATCAATCTAAAAATACAATACTATTCAATCATTAGACGGAAGTGGTTAGTCATCGTCATCAGCCCGTGTCCGTCCACTGCTGAATATAGATCTCTCCAATAGCACGCCACTGAGCTTGATCTGCAGCTCTTATTTTCCAAACCTTGCCAGCTATTCTACGTATAACCACATTCCACTAACTGGAAGGCGTCCTATCTTATGCAGGAGGCCCTCAACCACAGCAAATTAAATTTTACATGAAATTTTATCCTAAAAATAATAATGTTAAGGCCATTGCGAGTTTGCGATCATCCGTATACCTAATGTAAGTTCTGTCTTAGTTTGTATAGCGTCGCTTTCACCTGTTTTATAGTATATGTTTACACTAAACCTACTGCCGCCATAATTACTTAACAGCACACAGATCTTGGCACGCAATCAGGAGAACCTTTATAATGCATTACGTTAGCATCGCTTCACCCTTGTCATTTAGGTATTCATTGATGGATTCTGAGTATGTTAAGCTTATATAAATTGATGGCAACTGCATTATATTAGTTTAGGTTTGTGATTGGCCGTCACAGTGGCGTTTTATAGAAAGCATTTCAAATAAGCCTAGCGGCGTAGAGCTTGGTCTCCCACTCCGGCATCGAGAGTTCAAATCCTCTCTACAAAAATTGTGCTTTATAATCTATTTAATTGCACTTCCTGTATCTGTGATCTGTTCCTCATCGTGAGTAAACAAACGCATCTTAGATTTGACCATAATGTTCTGTAAAGCTGTAAAGTTCTCAGTTCTGTAAAGTTTGTTAACCCACTTATGTCCATTATGGTGAACTATTCCCTCGACTCCTCTTACTCTGTAAAAGACCTGTGCCCAACAATGGGATGGTAAATGTTAAACATCTTGGGAGGGCACAGCAGTCGCTCCGGCTAGTAGCCCGTTTAATAAACCCCGTTACTTTGAAATCACAACGGCCACATTAAACCCGCGCGGGGCTGGCGCGCGGCCAGCGTCTGCTCGACAACGTAGGACCGCCTCGTGCGCGCTTGTTTATTCGCTCCTCGCTCCGTTTTGTTCCATTACAGGATCATATTCCATTGAACGTTTTAAATCTTCCTTTGCTGCGTGTAGGCACAAAGTTTCGAAAGGCGTTAATGATCGTTATTTAAAAATTGTTTGGATGTTGGCTATGCTCTTTTGTTGGTAAAGACAATTTTAAAAATATTGGAATCACCGTAATAAAAATATAAAATGGGAACCTAACTACACCACCTATTAAGGCCTAATTAATGATGTGTTTAAGGTTAATTAAATAATTATTTATTATTGATGACTGTTTGATCCATAATTATTTGAAGATTATTTATTTATTACTAATAAGTAAACTTTTCGAAGGCAGGCTGTTGCTTCGCTGTTTAGTTACGAAAACTCCTTTCATTAATAAGAATCTAAACACACCTGTAACGCGCGCAAGGGACGGTCGACGGACGGCTTGGCACCGGTTGTACCCACTGATGTTATGATCTTCGTATGCCGTTGCATGTTTTGTCGTTTCAATTAATATATTCTTTATGCCATTCAAGCATATTAGAATTATAATTTGGTAATAGTTACATAACAGTGATAGGCTAGCCGAACATAAGCAGTGATAGCCTAGTGGTTAAAAATTCAGCCTCACTCCGGGGGTGCTGGGTTCAAATGTATGGCGCGCACCTATACAAAAGTGCGTTTTAAGTTTAAATATCACTTGCTAACAGTGAAGGGGAAAACATCGTGAGGAAACCTGCACACCCTAGAATTTAAAAAAAAAATTCTAAGATGTGTGAAGTCTGCCAACCCGCACTTGGCTAGCGTGGCGGACTATGGCCTTAACCCTCTCAATATGAGAGGAGACCCATATTCCAACAGTGTAATGATAAATGGGTTGATTATTATTATTATAACTATAATAAAAATTAATTATAATTTATTGTAACTACATCATCATCAACACTAGTTGTTCTACTCTTGGACACGGCTGTTCAACAGAATCAGAAAGGTTAATGAATATTCTTTATTAATACGAATAAAAAATCTAGAACTTATAGGTACGTCAAGGATTATTTGGGCTTCGGTGCTCCGAGTCTATCCCCTAATATAAGGGACCTGGGCGACGATATATTAAAGACATGTAATTATTACTCAATTGGAACTTCTGGGAATGTCGACGACATGTGATGGTAAAGTTAAAGTTTTGGTACGTGAATAGTTTGATTTTTTTCGCCAAACACCTGGGTACGTGATGGCGGTCACCCACGCTCCGAGCCGACGGCGATAACGCTTTGCACCAACATAAAACACTCCGATAAGCCTAAACTGACAGCGTTTTCGAAACGTACATAGGTAATTAACCAATTTATTTTTGTTAGCCGCTAATTTGGAAATTTATTACCTAATTGAACTATCGTTAGTTGTTTCTTAATTTAAATTTAACGATCGCATTCCAGTCAATACGTAGAGTTAATCATTTTGGGGTGACACTCATTAAAATTGATTGCGGGCTAAAGTTGCAATGTTTCAACGTATTTTAAACATAATTGTAACGCAAATAGGCGACCAGGCCTCCGAATGCTTTGAATCCTTTGAATTTTCAGCCTGATATTAATTAAGGATTGCTGTGAACTGATATTCAGAATTTTTATAAGAATCCGTAAGGGTGCATTTACAATCCTATGGTTTACCGAATCTGTATTCATATAAAGTATAGTTTATAGAGTTTCAACATTTGACCGTATCTTGAATGTGAATATAACCATTAGGTTTGCATATGCCACTGGAAATCGTACAGGCACAAAAACGGTTTTGGTTAACTATGGTTCATAAGGGTTCTTAAAAAGCAAAATTAAAAACAATTATCGATATCGCTATTTGAAAATATGAAAAGTGATAACAGCAATGCAAAAAATTTAAAGCTGTATAATAAGCTCAAAAGAGGTACTTAAGCAAGCAGAAGTTATCAGTTGTTACTCCATTCATGAATACTTATGAACAAACGGAACCAGGACTATAAGAATGTTTCAATTAGTTCGGTTACTACAAGTTTATAAGAATAGTTTTATATCGTTACGGCAAGTCCTTATGGGGTAGGATGCCTACGGATCCGTTGCCCTTTGATATCCATGTTTTTTTATATATAAGAGTATCAGCTGGTCAAAATTTTGTAGTAACAAGTTGCGATAATAGCACTGTCAGTAACAATCGTTGGTAATAGTTAGTGTCTCTCCGCTTCATAGTTGGGGACTGACGCAATGCTACGCCTGAGGACTAAGATGATCGCCTTTTGTACGCCCATGGATCAGCAACAACACCATACAAACCGAAACAGATATATGATATGACGTTTCTTAAGATTGCCATATACACTATATTTTTGCGCTGTTACTAAAGTACAGTAAAATTGTGCGAGATATGACAATAAAATATACTATATAAAGATATAGTATATTTTATTGTCTATATAAAGATGTACTTTGACGTTAATATTGCACGAAATTGCACAATTAAAAATAGGCAGTGTGGTGTAGGTATTAATCTGATTCAGTATAGACGAAATAATTTACCTGTATAATCCGTAGTGTGTGTGTCACACACACACAAACTACGGATTATACATGTGTGTGTGTATTTTAGCGCGCGTGTGTGTATGTATATATCTATGTAGTACCTAATATCGACAAAAACTTTCTACTCTACTCACATTTCTCATCGTATCTATCAAAAGAAAACGACATCAGTCATTAATATTTGCAACTAAATTCACTGGTCAGAGGGTTGAAGGTCATCAGCTGCATAGCGCCCACGCGAACTGACTCACCAGTCTTCCTCAAGCACGACAGCCAACGCCAAAAATAATAGTCGGACATAATTATTTTGGTATAATATATTTACCATTATTATATACCTGTTATTTTTACACAAAGTGGAGCCCACGTGAGATAAAAATAATTGCTACGACAAAAAACGGGGAAACTATGCCAACGTAAAATGTAACAGCTTTGATAGAATTACGTAGGCTTCTATGGGTAGGAACTATCGGAACTACTTAAAAATGGAATTCGTTGTGATGGCCAAGTTGTTTATATTAAAAATAGCTTTTTTATTTTAGTACCTTCCCTATTTTCGTTGCGTTTCGACATAGCCCTGAATCTACATACTTCGGCCGCGAGAGCGCCAAGCCGTGTGACGCCCGCGCTTTGTGACTGCGCTAGCATTGGCACTGAACCGCAGTCCTTGTCTAGATAACGACTGTGGACGACGAACTGCACGTAACATCAGACTTCTCGTCTACTCCGTCCCCCTTGTATTTCGCGAATCGACGCATTACAGTTCCCCGCCTAACGAGCACCGATAGCGAATAAAAGGTTAATTAGTCATCTTGTTTACAGTTCGATGCGTCCACTTTAATACACAAATTATTACATCGATAACAATATTTATTTGCAAGTACAAAGGTCCGCCGTGAATATTGCAAGTTCAAACACGGAGAGCTTAAGTTTTGGTTGCTTACAGATGGTGTCCAATACGACTTCGAGTAGTGCTGCCACCAGCCAACGAATGCAGGCCTCCTCGCAGCGCCTCCAACATATGACAGCCTCCGAAATGAAAGCCAGCTCCATGAAATCAGATCTTTCCGAACTGAAGAGTTCAATATCGGAAATGAAAACGCTGAGCAGTTCCGCCGCTTTGAACTTCGGGCAAAGGTTAATTTTTTTTTTTGCTTCCGTTTATATAATGGTTCTAACATATGTTTTGTCAATAAGTATTAGAGATAACGCCGACGCTTGCTCACCTGAACGACCTTGGCCCTAAGCCAATTTCCACAAGTTGGCTTTAACACTCACTGTTTGCAGTGTAATACCGTGAAACAATAGAAACTACACGGCTCCCGCGCAGAACATTTAAATATTTTCGTGAAAAATAAACGCTTCAAGGAGTAATATTACATGTGATTTATATATTCCTTTGTTATTCAATAGTGTCCAAGAACTGCCAATCTCATAAATGGTTTTGCGCGTTATTACAGACTAAGAAGTTCAATGGAGAACATAGTGAATCAAGATGAGATGGGAGAGAGGCATATTCCCGATATCCGAGACCTTGGTGAGATGGGTGATATCGGAGACATGAGTGACATGGGCGAATTGGCTGGCGATGGACCGTTGGTAACCTTCCCAGAATCTGATACGCCGCCGCCCGACAAGCCTTGTCTACTTGCAAGTAATACTGCATCGATGGGAACAAGCAACGCCAACGAATTGACATACAGTGCAGCTAGAATGACATCGGCTAGTTCGACTCGAGTTGTCACGGACGGGTACAGCTCGTCCAAGTCCGCAGCGAACAGCGCCAGAATGCGCCGCCTGCAGCATGGCGACATGCAGTACGCAGAGCATAGCGCCGCCGGGGCGTCACATCGACTGCTACAAGCCGAAGGACTAACCGCCGAACAAAACGCGGCTTACCTTCAAGTAAGTACAACATGAAACAATTTTTCCAAATAACCTTTGGGGAAGTTTTTAAAATATAAATGTACTCAAGTAGTATTCTTGGTGTAAAAAAAGTGGGCAATAGTATATTGAACATCGCTTAGCGAAATTTCTGTCTCGCACTCGGCACGCCGCCGGAGCCGTAAAGGCGCGCCGAAGGACGCGACCTCGCGTGAGGGGGCGCGATCGATATCCTCGAATGACGCTTCAGAGGCCGCACCGCCCAATGGTTCAGTAGAGAACGACTTCTTGCCACGATAACATCTGAGATTCATGTAATATTTTAAAAGCATTCAATCGCCGTTCGTAAAAATGGCCGGCCGCATCGTCACTTGGGCGGCCAGGGTGCTGCGGCGCGGAGGCTCACCGGGAGCGGTGAGGTCATTTATCTTCGAGCGCTTATCGCTACGTTACGTTAACCGCACCATGCTTGTCTCAGTCGCTGTTTGAGCGTCGCGCGCGCGAGCACACGCGGAAGTTAATTATTGCGCATGCGCACTCCGCTACACGAATAGTCGACTTAAATATAGAAGCGGAATGTCTGCTAGTGGGGGCTCGGCCCCGTGGCCAATACATAGGAGCGTCCTGTCGCGCTTCCCCCCGAAAGCGCAAAATCCTTCGGTGAGAGTTCGGTTTTCCCCAAAAACTTGGAAAATACATTCGCAACCTTCTAACAACGTGACGTCTGTACACAAACTTTAAAATTACCACCGAAAGCCCACGGGTTTCTCGCGATTGGCCTATATCCAATAGCAGCGATTCAGCGTACAATTCGAGTCGTGACGCGCGGTAGTTTTCAATATAGAAGTAGTTCTAGTCCCGAGTCGAGCATGAACAGATCGCATTTGAACTAATAATCATGTCTTCAAAGCGACGCTCGAGACCTAAATTGCGAATCATAATTCCTGTAACTACAACCAGTTCCTTTTTATCATAATAATGAAACAGTCTTTGTATTACAAAACATATTGTGATGATATTGAAGATTTCGTAATATTAAATTGGAAATTTCCAGATCATTACGTTTATAAAAAAATTCACAACAAAAGTGTATTTGTGCGCAGTGACGTGTTTATTTATGGAATATTTACGGTTTTAGGAGCACCGATCGCTCAAGGCGGGAGAAGTGAGCGCGCAAGAAGCAAACAACATGTTGTCGTCCAGTTCACGCTTGCAAACCGAAGCGTTCAGTGCTGAGAAGAAGGCTATGGCTTCCGCACAAGCCAGGCAGACCGTTACGTCGAGCGGGATGTTCAGTCACAAGGAGCACTCGAGTGTTGCACAATCGAACATGACAATTTCCCACAAGAATCTTTCCACACAGTCTACTCTGCTGTCGTCTCAGGTGAGTGTAGACACGTGCATTAGGTCATTTATCACACAATAAATAAGCCATGCGGATGTTCTACGTTTATCGTACTATGCTCGAATTTAATGTTTTATCGCCTCATTAATTAGCTTACTATTCATATTCATATTTTCGTCGGTTTTTAGACTTCTGACATACGATAATAAAGGCGCCAAACATACACATGTGACAGGTATATGTTAATCACAAGAGTTGCCTACTGACGTAGGTGTGATTTTGCAAGACGTGTTTCTTATTTCCTAAATAAAATTAATTGCCGTTTCAGATGAGTCAGCTGCTAAACGGGACCGTCAAACCTGGCGATGAGGACCTGTCAAATTTAACATTCGAAGATTTAGATAAGCTAAGTACAAATTCAAATCAGAGGGACGTCGATCTCGCGATTCAGAAATATTCATATCGGATGAACGCATTTATATCTTCTATAAAGAACAATCAGATAGATATGAAAAATGCCTGCGTGCACTTTAATCAGCTCAATGAAATGTTGAGGAGAGCTTGGGCGGTCCCTACACATGGTCACGAGTTGGGATACTCTCTGTGCAATACATTACGAACGTCTGGCGGCTTGGATATCTTGATGGCGAATTGTTTGGAATCTAGCAATCCGGATTTGCAATTCTCATCAGCAAAACTCCTCGAACAATGCCTGACAAATGAGAATAGAGCACACGTAGTAGAAAACGGTCTGGAAAAAGTAGTCAACGTAGCATGCGTATGCACAAAACATGCAAACTCCGTTGATCATTCAAGGATCGGCACTGGAATACTGGAACACTTGTTCAAACACAGCGAAGGCACGTGTAGTGATGTGATAAAACTGGGAGGTTTAGATGCAGTATTATTCGAATGCAGGAAAAATGACATTGAAACTTTGAGGCATTGCGCGACCGCTCTCGCTAACCTATCACTTTACGGTGGCGCGGAGAACCAGGAGGCAATGATAAAGAGAAAAGTTCCGATGTGGTTGTTCCCATTAGCTTTCCACAACGACGACAACATTAAGTATTACGCGTGTTTGGCGATAGCGGTTTTAGTAGCGAATAAAGAAATCGAAGCGGCTGTGCTCAAGTCTGGTACTCTAGATCTGGTGGAACCGTTCGTAACGTCTCACAATCCGTCCGAATTCGCCCGATCTAACCTCGCTCACGCTCACGGGCAGAGCAAGAACTGGCTACAAAGACTCGTTCCCGTATTGAGTTCGAAGAGGGAGGAAGCTAGAAATTTAGCCGCATTCCATTTTTGCATGGAGGCGGGAATAAAAAAACAGCAAGGCAATACTGAAATATTTAGGGAAATCGGTGCCATAGAATCTTTGAAAAAAGTGGCCAGTTGTCCAAATGCTGTTGCTTCCAAGTACGCAGCACAGGCTCTACGTCTCATCGGGGAGGAAGTTCCACACAAGCTG
>DWMG01003145.1:0-12266 GCA_018244855.1 Elbella merops
TCTCCAACCCGCATGCCCAGCGTGGAGATTACGGGCATAAACCCCCTTTTGGGGAGGCCTATGTCCAGCAGAGGACTGAGATAGGCTGATGATGATGATGATGATTATGATGATGACGATGATGATGACAGAGTTTTTTGCTATTCTTAATAGTTTCAATATTTACTACAGGCAAATACGAGTTATTTATCGTTTTAAAGAAGTCTCTCCTCCGCGTTTTAAAATATAAAACTCACTACACTTAACTATGTACCTAAGAACAATAGTCAACTGCTACGCTTTTCGAAATGTAAAAGCTCTATCACCTTTCTTAATATGTCAGTGCAAATCTCGATGAATTTAAAATGCTTCGTATATAATCACGTGTTGTATTTGTTTGCTTCGTTCCATTAACTCTTTGCTTACTTTATTTCTAGTAATTACATAATTTACACTTTTCTCCTAGTTTACGTTCAATATAAATGCTTAAAACCGAATTTTGTACGTAATAACGAAACTATAATTTCATTAGTTATGCTTACATTTCCGGCTTAGACAACATACATATATAACATAACGAATGAAACATAACGTTGAAAAGTGGCAGAATTAACTCCTCCGCCTACTCCTTCGGGCAAATGCAGGCGTGATTTTATATTATCAATAGCAACTATATTTTACATGATGATATTGTGTTCAATATTTCCAATAACAAATCTTCATTCAAGCTTAACATTAGGTAGAATATGAACGAAAACCGATGTCCGTACATGTCATCGATAAGTACGTCAATCATTGGCTCACGGCGTCAGCCCTTCAGCTCAGTGTGCCTTATCACGCCACTACGAGGTTGTTACCGGAACACTGAACTATCAAGTTCCAGTAGGGTTGTCACAAGCGAGGATTTAAGATAAAACGGGGATGAAAATGAATAGGAAAAATATATGATATTTTCTTTGCATTTATTTAGTGTATTCAAAGTGGTACTGTATTTTATAACGGCATTTATTTGTTTTTAGCTTGATGTATATCTGTCTTGAATATAAAATATATAAACGTACATACATACGTACACAGATGTTTAGAGATTTGCCAATAATGCTTTGCAAATAATTTGTACCTCTGTCTCATTATGGACTCATACAGTTACTTTTTACATAACTTCATAATATTAGCACATGCCATATAAACATTCTTAAGTAACATGCGTTGGTCCACTACTGAATATATGCTTCCCTTAGTGTGGAATATTTTACACTCTGTTTTCGGCTTGCAGCATTCAGGGACCGTCATCCTACTTAGCTATAGGATGTTCTATACTAAATTTACCGAGCCCTCGTCTCCGTATATTTAGACATATTTAAGTATATTTAAGTAAAAATAACAGTTAAATTATTCTTTCTATGTTTTGATTTTAATGGCAGTATTGGACCGGTATTTTCAAACGACCACGTGCTCGGTAAGATGATCATTTTTGACTTCGCTCAAAAACCAATATTAAACAATATAAAAAGTAAAAGGCGACTGAAATTTTAACTTCAGTTACAAATAATATGATAAATAGCGACCCTTGCTCGGCCGTAAACCTTCTGCCCGATGATAAGATACACGATACATCTTAGAGTTGCTTCGCTTTCTTGTATTTATGAGTCGCCAAATTCGGGCCGGTACGTGAGTTCTCCCGTTATGGTGGTACGAGGAAAAAGCTCCAAATGGCCCAGCTAATGTGTCTGTTGAAATACTACTCGAGAAAAAGTGAAAAAACAAAAACTGGAACACACGTTCAAGTATTCGAGTCGTTCGGCAGATTTTGTTACACTATTTTGTTATTCTATTACTGAACATCAAAATAATTTTAACATTCCTGTATTCATCGACGGAAGTGTGGTATACTCCCACGTTTCACCACTTACGTTTACGTCCTACAATAGAATAGGTGGTGAGCGTATTGCCATATACCGGGCACAGATCACAACTCGGAGCCATTACTAGAATTTTTTCAAATAAGTTTTCAATAACATTGTAGTTGCCAATTTTCTTTGGTACCTACCTACCAGCTTTACGGCTGAACTATGTCATATCCAGAGTATTCGGTTTTAGTATAATTTATCATTTATACATGTGTTACAGTTGTCCTTGCTAGCATATGAGACAAGAACATTGCGTAAGTAGCTTCAACAAAACCCGACGCACATAAATCCTGTCGTCTTCGGCTGCAGCGTGTAGCGCTTGTACCAAACATGAGTAGCCGTGTTTTGTGAAGGAAATGCATAAGCTCTTTTCTTTTCCGCTCATATAACCATAATGGCTTGAATCTGGGTCTTCGGAGCTATTTCTTTAGTTTGGTATGTATGTTTTAGTTTTTGTGGTGTTGGCAGAGAGCACCGTGTGTCAAACATTGTGTGTTCCACATTCATTCCTATATTCATTCAAGCAGATTTTTTCGGAGACTTCAAACTCCCCCATTAATCAGTGTTTGACCTTTTTGGCTAAGATAGGTTACTCTTCATTTTCCTCGGCACTTGCATCCACAAACGTTCAAACCATACCTACATTTCTTAACAATAAAATTTCGTGTATTTCTATAACAAGTTGGTACTTACACACTTTTATGTTCATGAAAGTCGATCCAAGAACCAATAACGAAATAGCTCTATTATAAGATGTTAAATACAACCGTTACGTAACTTTTACCTACTTTCCTTAGCCCAGTTCTCCGACTACTCTTTGGGGATGAAATGACGTAAAGCGGTGAAGCGTCGAGTCGAAATAAAAGAAAGATCTGGAACGCTCGTCATAGAATTTCTAAAATTAAACTTTACGCGCTTACGTCATCCACACAACCAATTTTTCACCCGAGCCCTATCAAATGTACATTAGATATATCTCCCGTTATAATATTAAATCTTCTAACAGATGGGTGGCTCCGTTCAGACATACTGATTGATTGAATAGCCAATATTTTTTTATTAATTTTGCGTATCAGATATATGGTTTTCAATTTTAGGTCGATTGTACTTATTTCAGTTTAGGTGTCAGGTCTAATAACTTGATATTTAAGAGACTACCCCAGGTTATTAAAAAAGTTAGTAAGATTATCTTGACTTGCTGCGTATAACCTTAGAAGTGAGCACGCGAAATTCTATCTACGCTAAACAATACTTTGCTATAAGACGTGGTATAAGTTCTTATTAAGAATATGGAATACAGAAACTTCTATTATAATAAGGCTATTGTGTAGTATTCCTAAATTGAATTCTCTCTCTGACGGGAGAGTCAACAATCTTCAATAAAGGTGTGCGCACATGAAAAGAGTGTTGCATGTAATATAAACACGTCGAATGAAAGAGATATTTGGCATTCGATGCTCTCTGCCTAATCTATACCTGACGTGATGATATAATAAAAATACAAAAGAATTCTCCATAATAATTCAATATATGTACATATGTAGGTACATATAAGTTATGTGTATATTATATTATACATCGTTGTTTTCAGTCATAAGCAGAAAATAGATTATAAAATTTCCTATAATACGAGTACAACGAAAACAGTCGTTAAAGTTAAGTAAAAGTAAATTAACTTCCGGGAAAGATTTTTTAACTATTAATACTTGATATTATAGCTTGTTAATTATTGCCCGCCATCGTTTCCATCCATGTGTATTGTATAGGGGAAGAACAGGTGTCTTCTGTATACTTTTCTTAAAATAAAGGGACGTTATTTCGTCCCTTGTTTTGTGATACATAGCCTCACGACACGCGAAGGGCTCTGACATTCATTCACTGTACTATCAGATTTCCACCACATATTATAAGGCTCTATTATTGTTATAGAAGGGTCAGTACCTTGTATTATATAGTCATTATGAGTTCTGATGGGTTTACATTTTTACAGGTAAAACGACGTGTTACGATTTCGATTATATGACGCGTTGAAATAACATGGTTACGTACCTTGAATATATAAAAAAATATTGACTTCATTTATTATTTTTGTCTTTCACGTTTGTTTTCACACTTTATTATGTAACTATTGTACTAAGCCAACCGTCTACTAACAAAACTAGCTGCTTTTTACATTCAATTACTGTGTACTTACAATAACTTATTCTGACCAAAGATTGTTACAACTTCCAAATTTCATATAATTATTGCCACGTGGTTAAATTTGATTTATCGTTATTAATATTGGCTGGGCATTATGAATAAAGCCCTCAATGATCACTTTTCGCAACATACAATACTGATTCTAAAAACAAAACGGTGGAAACTGCAAAATATTAATTCGTTGTCTCATCCCAAGGATTGCTACACCAAAATTGATTAGAGGGGCTCTGCTTATCCAACTGTTTGGGCGTTCATAAATAACAGGCTAATGTCTCTCAGGAGTCGCTGCGGGTGAGTCAATTTGGTTATATAGCCGTTATTTCAATTTAATTACTTCAATACTATTTTAAAATGTTCCGCATCCGCGTAATAGGGAGTGACAATTTAATTAGGTAGATAGCTATCATAGGAGTAGGTACCTTGACATCTCTTAGACGAGATCGATGTGTGTGATTTTGGGTATTATTCGAAATAAGTTTTGTTTCTTGTGGAATGTTGTACATTAAGACATTTTTTCTCGCCATTTGTTCTCCTTGTATATTTAAAACGTAATATTACATCCCACGTATAATTTCCCGAAGGGATTACCAAAGGAGTATTGTATTGGTACTTTTCATCATTTATGATGTACCTAACATCCCATGAAATAGCGAAAGAGCCTTCGCCAAATATAATTTTATTAAATCCATTTGCATTGTTCGCAACAGCAAGTCTTTGTTTCACATCTTAAGATAATGTATCTACCTGTTTGTGAGATTGTACCATATTTTAATGTGATATAATTTTATTGCTCAAGTTATATCATTTTATCTTATTCTTAACGTTCGAGGGTAGGTTCCGAATAATCTATCCGTCCTTTAATAACGGCTCAGGTGCGGTAATGTCTCGTGGGAAATGATTTTTTTTACGTTTCTGGTTTTGTTAATGCTTATACTTTTAGATATGAATATAGTGGACGTAACTCATGTTGTCGGTTGTTCTATATTCTTAATTGTCAATTAACTATCTTAATCAGTGTTCTGTACGCTCTTTTATTTAATTGGTATTATATTTATCATGGAATATTAACAGTTTCGTTATCAACATCATCAACGAGACTCCAGTTACTGCTAGACATAAATCTTTCCTAAATATAGTACATATAAATCGATTGTGGCTTGGAATTTGTTTGTTGTATCTCTAAACTACTCGTAGCTAATAATTAGTTTTATGGATTTTTAATTATTATGCGCGTTAGTCTTTTTACACGCTTTTTTATTTAAACGTTCGCTTTAATACTCGCTTTTTATTGGGACACCTTAAACCGATTTAACATAGTGATGTTTTAGCTTATTTCCTATCCCAATGGATTTTATTCCCTGGCGCTTACCATAGCACATAAAGCCTTAAAAGCTAGACAGGCAGATAGCACACATCGTTCGAGTTTGAATTTAAAACGAACTCAGCCAGATACAGCTCGTTTGCCGGTCAAACTTTTCTTTTACAGTCATTTGTACTGAACGTTAGCAACCCAAAAAAAACGCGAAGGCAAATTTTGTGTGCCGTGCATTCTGTTTCAAACAAATACGACGGATATAAATAGTGTGTATTTTTCAACGAAATCTAATTTCAATATTATATTTCTACAATATAGTTAATAAATTTGATAAAAATACAGTGTTCGTATTTAAATAAAATTTTGAATAAAAATGACATTTTAATATTCGAAGTAGTGGATATGATTAAAACACCAGCGTATTTCATTAGTATACATCAACAGTGGCACGAAAAGCGAAACATGCGCGAGGTAAAAAATACACACGTCTGAATTATGTAAGCAAAAATTCAAAGAGACAAGGCGCGCGGCACTAGAATGAATACACTCGGGAAATAAACATGTCAGTGCAAGTTACATACGGAATGTAAAGGTGGATGCATACGTAACGTGGCGCACGCGGGCTACGGCAAGAGAAATGGCCGCATGCTCCGCGAGTAAGAAATAAGCGAGGATTATTATTATTCATTCGATTTGAATTGATTCAAAATCATTCGATTTGAATTGATTCAAAAATCATTTCATTTCAATTGATTCAAAATTCGTTTCATTTAAATTGGTTCAAAAATCGTTTCATTTCAATTGGTTCAAAATTTATTCGATTTATTCACCTAATCATACATTTCATAAGCAAGTTAACTCAATAGTGGGATACAATATTTTTTTTTGTGAGTATCATATCTGTCTTTCTATCATTTCTAGCGCCCTAACAACTGTCATAGAACTAACATCATTGGCTTCAGTTCAAAATAAAATAATATAACTTTGATGCGACGCGATGGTGAAACAATATACATTTAGAATCAGAAAAAACTTGATTGAGAATATTTGTATCGATGGATACGTGACGTTCATGTTTATGTTCCGATAGAGTTGTGGTAACTCGAACTAGCATCCACTTGTCAGGTTTCAAGACTTTTGGGAACATTCTAAAATAGAGTTCAACGTCCCTCTAAGTATCTAGTTATACTTTAGTACTTTGTCCATCTCTCTCCCGGCACTTTTAACATTCCTATGTTGGAACACGACTCTACTCTCATAAT
This sequence comes from Elbella merops, assembly GCA_018244855.1. Classification (NCBI taxonomy): domain Eukaryota; kingdom Metazoa; phylum Arthropoda; class Insecta; order Lepidoptera; family Hesperiidae; genus Elbella; species Elbella merops. Next base: position 6,669 of record DWMG01003145.1, read on the forward strand.
GCAAGGGTTAAGGCCATAATAGTCTGCCACACTGGCCTTGTGCGGGTTGGCAGACTTCACACGCTTTAGTTTTTTTTTCGTAAACTCTAAGGTTTGTAGGTATCCTCACAATGTTTCCCTTTACCGTTACAACATGTGACATTTAGTTTGTCCCTCGCTTCTAACACATTTACTGGTGAGACCGATCAGTATTACGGTTCTGAAATTCACGTTATTCGCTACGTGGTGTGCGCCAACCTTACAGATAAGAATACAAATAGCTATTAACGAAGGATTCGCTTTATGCATGCCGTTGCTCTTTCGTTTGTTCCGGTATTGTTTTTTGTCTCCTTTTTCCATGTCCGTCATGTTCACTTGTGTCTTTGCTATAAGTAAATGGATTGCGTGTGTTATGTAAATTGTAATGTGTTTTATAATTACATATCATAATGTTTTAGAATTACGTCTTGTAATATGTTTTTAAATTACATTTTATAATATACTTTTGAAAACGGGGTGCAGGTATGAAGAGTGATGAATAAAAAAGCACGACAGGTTTGTAAGGATAAAGACATTTTATATTTGATGCTCTTTGCTTTCGCTGTTAAAGGACTTGCCGTGATCGTATAATAATATAAATTTTGTTTTATGTAAAAATAGCAAACCAACAGCAAGCGGCCAAAAGTTGACGGCTGCAACACGGGAATTTGCAAGAAACTTAGAAAAAAGATTATAATCCTTTTTCCATACATGAATAGGATTAATTATTAGGGGATTTTTAGTTTAGAAATATTGGTAATTCAGAGATATGATTAGTCATTAAAAATAAATTGTTTGATGTAGTTTTATTTTAAACAGTGTTACACATAAGAAAATTGCGTTAATATGCGGTGCGTGTTGAATATTAAATAAAAGTATGTAAGTGTGCATAAATAATACACAGGAAGTGAAACTAAAGGGTTAAAACATTACATCACAACTACATTAACGGATCTTAATTACATCAGCTTTGTAATTATGGTAAAAGGAATGTTAACATTGTAATATATTTTTGCATTACATTACAGTTATACATATATTTATGAAATTGCCTGTAACTGAGATCGGACGAGTTTTAACACAGGCGCGAAGCTATTTTCATCGGATTAATTATTGTGAAGCGGTGCACCGGACACGTTATACCTTTTATAATAACCGAATATAGCTGAAAATAACATTTTGATATATATAACACTGAATAGTTTATGACCCAATACTCTATTAAAGGTAAGTCCAATGCGATAATGGATTGCTATTACTATTATATAGTTGTACCTGGTGTCATTAGGGTTGGCAGAAAGCACTGAATGCAAGATACAGCTAGCTATTCTTGACGTGCTTCTTCTACATTTACCTTGTGTTATAATGACTCATAATGCATTATAACATTTTTTTCGACTTCTTAATCCTGTACGCATTCACTGACTATAACTAAGAACACAGCGTACCTACGTTATTTACGTAGGAGAGTTAAAACGATTGGTTAACGATTACTTAACGAAATTGACGGTAATATTTGGATTACATATAATCTGTTCTTGGCTTTTTGTAAGCCTTTGTAGTCAGTGTACATCATTCTCTTACCGATAACAAATTGAACACGAATCAATATAAACTAGCTTCGTCGTTACGAATGTTAAAATCCTGAAAGGAAAATCTAAAAACACGTGTATCTAATTTTAATATAGCTACTTACAAATATAAAACTGCCGCACGCGGCCGTCGATCCAGTACACAAATAACCTTACCACAAATTTATTCATGCGGCATAATGTACGTACGAATAGGAATTGTGTCTCCCCAAAGTCACGAACTTCTCTTGTTAGTGCCCCCGGATGGCTGTCGTCGGAACTATTTAATGAAATAGAAGTTTTAATAATAAATCCTTAAGGGGCCAGCCCTTTGACAAGTTCGGAACTCAATGCCACGCTTATTATGTTGCACATTAGAACTTACTTACAAATATCATGTTAACCTTCACTGTTTGTATAAAATTGTGCTAAGTATGTTTTGTTATACAAGTTATAAGTTATATAGGACGCCCTCTAGGTGAAGTGACGATATACGCAAAGTGAAGCTGAAGATCGAGCTCAGTGGCGTGCCATTGGACAGGCCTATGTCCAGCAGTGCACGGGAGTACGCTGATAATGTGTGTGTGATGCGATGTCTTGTTATTATATCATCACGCTACATCCGTTCCGCATTACGTAGAAGGCGCCGAGTGCTCTTGAGTATATGCACGCACGTTTCTGGGAGTTCTGACACCCGATCTGATAGTTGACTGCGAAAGGATTCATGTTACACATATTTCTAAATGTAATAAGTCAATACTTATTATACAATACGCATTTTTATATTTCGAATGCAAGTAAGATACAATTATCTTACTTCCATTCGAAATATAAAAATGCGAGTTCCATATTTATTAATTAAGGCAAGTTTTTTTAAATGTCTAATCTATATCTATTATATCTATAAATAATATATCTATCTATATCTATAAATAATATAATAATTGATGTGTTATACAATAATTATTTATTGCATAACTTATTACAATAAGTTACACAATGAAATATTATTCATTGTACAATATTATTTTTAATAATTTTATTATATTCTAGGTATTGTACACAGCGATAATACATCAAACACTAATAACCATTATTCATACAATAGTTATTGTTTTGAACAAAGAACACGAAATACCGATGTTATTTAATGTTTCTAAAAAAATATTCCATTACACTCGTAATTATTCATTACGTTCTAAGTATTTATAATCCAATCAAACCACTAAACACATATTTGCTGAAGGAACACTAGCGTAAGCAAATAGAATTACAAATCTAAACAGAACAATTTGGCCACAATTGGAGTTGGTTTTAATTAAAACCGGAATTTCTAAGCAACGTGAAACCGCGCATAATCAACGCGAACGGTGTTAAATATGTATTTATTTGTGTAATTAATTTACAGTTTCACAGTTTAACTACATTACTACTTACTAAGTTCATTACTGCAATATAGTTAACGCCTCAATCCTTCTCACTGTGAGGACACGCGTGTTCAACAGTGAAATGATAAAAGGGTGAATGATGATTATAATATGATCATCTAACGACATTCAATTATAATTATATTTATGTAATAACTCTCATATTTTTGGGTAATCTTTTTATATTATTGCGAACAACTTCATGGATAACACTTGCTTTAAATTTCATCTGTATAACATAACATCACACCTGTATTTCTCCAAAGGGATAGGAACACGAGTGTAGTACTATATACATGTTTTGCAAGTCAAGTCCCGTGGAATAGAGGGTGAGACTATTGCGATATACGGCACAAATCTAGTCTCTAAAATCCAATAATATTTTGTCCGATCAACAAAATCGGAATCCGGAATCGAACCCAGGAACTCCCGTTCATCAGTCGTTTTGCTTCATGTATAAAATGCCAAAACGTTCTATTTAAAATAATTGTCATGTGTAAACAAACGTAGAAGAAAATGTTAGAAGCAAATTTTACAGGATCCGTTTTAACCTTTTAGTTGCGTAACCGTGCAAAAAAGTTCTTAACGCAGTTGTCGATTTCGCAAAATTAAAAACCGACCAGCGCTTCCACCGAAACCGGAAACGGTGAGATCTCACGTGTCAACTCACACACTCATTGTGATGAAAAATTCAGGTTTTTCAGTTCAATAATCACAGATTTTTATTCTTTTATGCGAAATGCTGAAATGCATGAACGGATTGAAGCAATAAATGTTTCGGTTTGGACTTTTAACGAGGTTATACTGTTCGTATATCGTAAATAACTGGCACAAATCTTGTTTTTACGATATTTTTGTTTTAGTTTTTGCGTCAAATAATATTTCAGCAGAGTTTTAGTAACATATAATTTTTGTAACTAGCTTGTGTAATATACAGATTTCAGCAATGCGTTGGCAATTCAATTCATACTGCTATTATAAATGCGACAGTGTGTCTGTCTCTTACCTCGTCACTCTTAAACGTTAAGTTAAAGAGAGGTAGTTTGAATCCCGGGGAAGGATATAGGCTACCTTTCATCTCGAAAAAAGGAATAGAAGGAGTTGAAATAGGTTTGTATTGGAGTTCGTGATTATCGAAAATATAACAATGAAACTTTGTATTTAGGCACTTAATAAGAAGTAAATCAATATTTATTCTAGCATTTTTGAAATTACGATCTACATGGGGATGAAATAGTAGATGAAAATTAGCATGAAAGACCAAACAAATCTGTTTATGTTTACTATGCGTATATTTTTTGTCGCGGGTCGGCGGCGAAATGCAAATGAGGTATCATACAAAATTCAAGATGCGGCCCTAATGAACTATTCCACGCGACAAACTCTCGGCCAAAAGCTAGTTTTATATATTTAAGAATTTAAATTCACGAATGGACATGAGTCTTGAGGACTAACCAAAGATGAAGGGAAGTGATTTTAGGAGGAATTGAGAACTGGAAGAAGCCAAACTGGAAGGTTTAGATTGAGTTTCATTTTTGACCCTAACGTAGAGGAAAGCATCTAAATCGATAAATATAAAACTATCAGGCTAGTCGAATTTGTGATAAGGGCACTAGCATTAATTCAGGATACAGTTCCACTAAGCACACTTCTATTAAAGAAGGAGAAACGGTATTTAAAATATGTCAGCATTGGAAACAAAACTCGATTCGTGTCACAGAAGCTGCGTTCGACTTACTTCCGCGAGAGAGAATCTATTCAGTTTAAAGCTTGTAGTACACGTGGTGTATACGCGGACGGAATCTCCTCACTTCTTCACTATAAAGTGCTTTTCATTTCCTTTGTTCTCCTTTTCATATACGACTAAATTCAGCCGTTCTAGTGCATCCTTATTACTGGTAGACAGATTAGGATGCAGTTATTTGTTTTGAGTTGCAATAATATATCTTTCATTTGAAAATATTGCTTTTAACTTTAATAAGTTGATTTTCTAAGAGTAGACTGTCTCGTTATTCTATTGGTTTCAAGCGCGACTGCTGAGCAAGAGATTCTCAGTAAGATCCTCGAATCAGGTAAAGTATTATTGTGTTTCTCTAACTCATGATTCCCAATAGTGGCGCGGAATCTGGATTTCTGCACGGCCCACGGTGCGGCTCACACCTTATTGCATGCGACGTGCATACATAACTATTTAAATATTTAAGTACTATACTTTACTGTATACCCCTTCAACGAAACACAGGCGGATTTTATGTAGATATGAATAAAAATAAATATAATGGAATAAACAGCCTAAGCGAAATACAAAAAATCAAGCAGTATTAAAACCGTCAGTTTCAAAACAAGTTAGAAACTTCTAGAAAGTTGTCAGTTAGTCACAGATTGTTCCGCGAAGTTGCTGAAAGCTTCAAGCTATATCGAAGTGCTTAATACAGATTTTAAAATTTTCTCCAAGCAGTTTTTGTAAGCTCATCTTTTAATGTACATTTAATTATTGGTTATTTAGTTCTTTTGGCTCACGAGAACTAGTGGCCGGTTACATTTAACATAAATATAGAGATCGCTTTCAGATTAGTTTTCTG
>DWMG01003146.1:0-12262 GCA_018244855.1 Elbella merops
GCAGCGTCGGCGGTGCGAAAAGCCGTGCCCTGCGATCTCCAACCCGCATGTCCAGCGTGGAGATTACGGGCATAAACTCTCTTTTGGGGAGGCCTATATCCAGCAGTGGACTGAGATAGACTGATGATGATGATGACCTATAGCGTTCGTCAGAACAACCACTCAAATATTTTTATTCCTTAAAACGATTTTTTCGGTATTCTTAACCTCAATTATTAACCTCTAAATCAACCAGTTCTTAAACGGCTAAAAGATATAATGATCAATATCTTTAAGATAAAAATAAATTTACTTGGCCGATGGAATTTACTACACAGACATAATATTTACGATCAAGTCCAAACCTCCATTAAAACGTACGATGACTCAAATGGAGCAGACATTTTAGCGCGCATAAACTATACGTGTAATTCGATGTCTTATAAATTAAGTTGTATATTGCAACTGATACGTGTTTCTAATTAATTAAAGATAATGTCTACCCTGCATGATTTATGGATTTATAATTAAAATTAACTCGAGTGTAAATAGTGTGGCTAACGGTATCGTATTTCTACTCGCCGATAGATGGCGTTGTTTCTTATTTGGGTTTTACACGTGTAATTTTATCTATATATGGGATGTGCGCTCCGCGGAGCCCTGAGGTTTTTTTGAACCTTTAGAAGGTCCCAGTTGAAAATTTAACTTAAAGCGCAGGCATGAAAATTATATCCCATCAAACGAAATATTTTTTGTACATGTTCCGATGTCAATATTCTGTAAACTTTACATTCCAAAGTAGTTATTGCTTACATTTTTTAGTAAATAACGAATATGAAATTGACGTTTGCATATATTGGAGCTCCATAAATTTTTTATTGTATCAAAATGGTTCAGTACAGAAAAAAAATTGAAAAACCGCTGATTTAGTTAATTGAACAGTGATTTTTATTTTAAAAAGGTAACAATAATAATTAACATCTTAAATATAGGAACATAAGAATTTATTAATCCTATACCAAATATAAATATGGACAAAGTTTCTTTATATATATTATTGTATGCAAATATCTGTATGTGTATCTCGCCATCATTATTAGCTTCCAATAAAATGTTTATTATAATTACAACGATAAATATAGTTATCGGTTTTCTCCATCACTTATTTATAGTCAAGTTAGAGACATTGTTCAGGCTGTGATTATGTGATTAAGGCACAAAGCTAAGCGCTTCGTTTATCCAACACACATCAAGAGTTATTTGCCGCTGTGGTTGTGTGTGATCGCTTCATCTGGAAGGTGACCATGAAATAAAAATGAATGAACGAACGAATGACTGAGGGAACGAAAGAACGGCTGAATGAATGTACAAATGGGTTTAATTTAATTATGCTCTTGGTTTTTTGGAAATAGGTATATAAGGGCTCTCTAAATTACTGTATACATATATTTAGCAAAATATATTGTATAATTTTTGAGTTTAGTTCTTGAAAACATAAAATTGAGTTCGTAATTTTTCTAAGAGCTTCATCATATGAATATTAGATAAACGGCCTAACTAAAAGATATGTAGTAATTTCGTTGTAGTTGTAAAGTATTTTCTCTCAGGACATAAATGACAATAAACAATTATGTATTCTTTGACAACGGTTAAGAAACATTCGAGTTTATGTTTTGACTGATATAATAAAATAGGGGAGATTCCTGGCATTAGAAATAATAATTATTTAATATTATATAATAAATACTGCCTTCAGTATTCTCTTAAAATTCCTAGCAGTCATTGTTCAGAGGAAAATAAACAAAGTGTAGTTATCATTATACACAATAATATGTGTTTTCTCACATATTACAATTTATAGCTATGTTATAATTTACAATTACTGTCTTGTATGTACATTACCTTCATCATCTTCATCATCCCCAACAACAACATCATAATCATTATTACGACCACATCATCAACTTTATCATCAGCTTGTAATGGTGTTCTTTCCTTGACTTGCAGGTCGTAATCTCACAACAACAAAGTAAGCGGTAATCCCAGTGAGATTTGCATTTACACGCTTTTCCAAACTCCTAGTTCAGAAAACTGTGAAATAACTCACGTACTTCAATAAATAAATAACCTGTCAAGTCAATCGGTCTGGAAATAAATTAATACTAATAAATTATTAACAATAAATTCTTGGTTCAGTGATGTACTGTGCCATCCACTTTCAGATATTGTTGATAACCTCTGGGCCTTTGGCTGCGACTTGCAACGAGTTTATTTATTATAAGCGATTCATACTGCGTTTATCCGAGCGGGGGTTGAAATATTGAGGCTATTTTTCGAGAGCTGGTTGTTTAAGAGGCAATTGGTCAAATAAGGCAGATAACACATGAGCAACTGATAAAAATTGCGTATAAAATCAGATAAATTATTTTCGTAATAGTTGTTTATGATGCTTATTTTAAAATTATATGTAAGGGGTCAAATTGTTTAGCTGTGTCTAATCTACAGTTGACATTGTGAGTGGAGTGTTAACGAAGCGTGGTACGTAGTGTACTATTAATTGTCCTGTTAGTTCAGTGGTTAACGAACTCTGACTGACTAGGGGTTATAAGTTTGATTTCCAGTTAGGACAAATATTTTTAGAACGAGCGCGAGATATGTCGCTTTTAAATATATATTCAGAAATGTATATAAGTAGTTTATCAGGTAACTTAGTCTTCATATTGTGTACATGGTGTGCTTAGTTTGGGATCAGATAGTTATGTATGAGTAGTGCCAACATATTATAATTTTAAATATGGATAAAATATCTAAATTACAGCTTCGCTTGTTACATATATTAGTAATATGTCCTTTGCCCCTGTAAAAATCAACTCTGAATAATATCTGATGATAAAATCACCCTTTACAAATAAACCCCCTCTGAAAGACCCCAGACCTCCTTCACTGACAAACCACAAGACATTACATTCACAATTCCTATTAGCAGGAACCCCACGTCTCATTCCATGCAAATTGCGCGGGAAACTCCCGAATTCTGTCTGTTACCATGGGCGTTTATATATCTAGGAGTCAAACTGAATGCAGAATTTACACGAGTCATTTTTAGGTGGGTTACAATATACTATCTACTTCGAGTTGAGATATCATTATGTAATAATAATATCTTGGTAGGAACATCTACGGCTATCTGGTCCCGGAGGAGCGCGAAGAGAATGTGAGTTCGGAAACCATGTATATTAACACAGGTTTTTATTAAATATTTAATGGGCATGGTATACTAGAACATGGTACATGAACTAGACAGCTGATAAACTACATGCTTACATATAAATATATACTTGTATAGATGTTATTATATTACATCAGATGTGGAATAAATAGTTGTGCTTATCACACAAATATTTGTTCTGGGTGGGAATCAAATCCACGCCTTCCGCTCTGTAGTCAAGTTTGCGAATAACTGAACTCAAGAGTCGAATAAAACATTAAACTGTTATTTTTTAGCCTGAACTTACATCATTCTGTTTTTACTCTCAAAACTCTCTGAGCTCTTTTAGCTCACAACTCTCAGATACGGTGATGATAGCTGGAGTGATTGTGAGTGATAATTTAATAAATGTTGCTAGTATATGTCCATGATGTACGTTTCGTTTAATATTGTATTTGAAGAATTTTGTAATTGGTTTGGTTGTTGAATATTGAACTAAATATTGCGTTATAATTTCATTGATTCGTTAGGTGTTTAAATTCATTTTACAAACAAAATTAAGTTATCCTTTTTGGTAATAATATTAAATATTACTTGTTGTATCAGTGAAGGAAATCATCTTGTCTAAAGCGTGTGAAGTCTACCAACTCCTCATTCTGAGAGATTTCTATCCATGAGCGGAACGATGAATGATTCATAATGTACGGATTTTTTAATAATTGTTCTCTTCTAAAACATCGTTTATCATTTATAATTCGCAGACACTAACTAGAGACCTCGCTCGCTAGGATCGAAGGCGAGAAATATAGGCATTGGTATTCGCAATAAACGGCGGGAGGGCAAGCGTAATTCTTCCAAGTGCAAAGTTGATTTCATTTACAATCCAAAATTCAATGAACTCTATATAAAAGAAAACTGTTCCACCAGTCACGTAGTACAATAATACATAGCAAATAAGCAATAAGGATATGTATGTACATATGTACTTGTACTTATAATTCATACGTACATATTATTACAGGAATAAGGGCCGTTTTTCCTTAAATTAAATTAATCAATATGACGTTAACGTATAGAGCAGGACAATGTTGATTTATTTCCAATTAGTCATTGTTGAGATTTCAATTATTAATTTACGGTTGACATAAAATGATTTTGATTCAATTGTTTCTGTAGTTTGAATGTGTGCGGTCACGATTTAGTTTGCGGTGTTGTTGTGTTAACGATAATATTAATTTAGTTACCTACTTCGTTGAAAACATTTTAATTTTATTCGTTTTAATAACGTTGCTTATTTTTTTTAAGTGTTCGATAAATAATCGGCCAAGAAAATTGTGGCGGTTTTATTAGTGTGTTATTTTTGTTTTTTCTAATTCCTGTTTTTGTGAAATGGTTAATCAAAGTTCTTCAATCCGGACGAGTTTGGAATCCGCATTCAAGAGAATGACGCTTACTCAGCTAAGTGTACGGGTGAGATTGTTATGATCATAATATTTTAATGTACGACTATTATTATTACTAAATGATCGCGCCAGGTTCCTTACGAGGTAGGCAGAGAGCATCGAGTGCCAATTATCTGTATCCTGTATCTAACCTGTTGTACTTTTTTAGATTCATTTTTCTGTTCAAACTCGCAAGTTTTGGAAACATCTTACTCGGTGTGATAAAGTTTGTTTATCTGTCTGTATGTTTTCTACATAATAGATATATAGTAGAGTATTTTAGAGTATCAGTCTACTTTATATTACTTTTTTATTACTTGGATTTGAAAAGTTTGAAGTGAATATTCGTCACATAGTCTACTGAATGTATTGTCACGGTTATAAAATTATAACTAAGTTTAATTTGGAGAAAATCAATTGTGTATATAGCTACTCGAATTTTATTTTATGACATTTTTCGCATAGCACGATCGCAATTCTGGAAAAAGCGGAACAAATATGAGAATAATATGCTGTACTCTTACTGCTTTATCACTCACAAATAATTCTCCTAAGAAATGGCATAACATTCCAAAAATAAATTAGTCATTTTTTACACAAAAATTCACTTATCGCTTTTCACCTGTAATACGCACGTGGTTCAAGAGGAAAAGTTTATTTTTAATTTGTTCATGCATGTCATTTTGTTTACTGGAGTACAAATAAGGAGTATCTATAAATATAAATAAATAAGAAAGATGTACGTATTACTTCTACAACCTGTTAAAACGTCGTAGTGCCTTATATTATTATTACAGTTTCAAATTTCTTGTTCTACTGAGGAGTGTTACTTTCTGCTGTTTAGTGGATTGGTCTCTTCAGATACATGCACCAAACAACATAAAATTGACTAACATATTACTATGGTAAGTGGATCTAATCGCTTTGTTTGGTTGTAAAAATGTGTATATAAATATAAGTTAAAAAGTATATATAAATATATATAGTTTATCCAGTCGTCTGATTACCATAGCCCAGGTTCTCCTAATTTCAGATCAACTAGCCGTTTATAGAAATGTACCTAACTACGAGTTCTTATTAAACTTTTACATTAAATGCGTTGTAAAAATAAAAAAGTGGTAAATTGTTACACTCCTCTGCCTATACCTAATAGAAAATGTAGACGTAACATTATATTAATGAATACAACATTTTTGTCATAATGATTAAACGATTTTTGTGTTGCAAAATGTATTAAACACGTATAAGGTTAAGAACTTGCCACTATCATACATTTGCGATTCGTGGGCCTGTATGATAAGATATCGGTAATCATTTTCGTCATGAGACTTATATTATTTATTCCATTGTAAGTGAGTCAGTTTAGTGATCACCTTGTGCAGTGATAGAGTGCGTATATTGTGAAATATCGTGTCAATACTCTACTTAGTTCTGAGATCTGCAACTCTACTACAAAGAAAATGCATCATTATGGGTCTCTTCAGGTATTTCAGTATATATAAAATTTAAAGTGACATTAGTTCGAAAATGTATCATTGTTAATTGCAAACATTAATTTATCAGTCTAATTCCTTTATGTTCTGTATTTATAATGCTGAGTATTATGTAGAGTAGGGTATAGAGAGATAATATTCCAGATAAAAGTGTATAGGTACTTTCTAGGCGTCCTAGACTACATCTGGATTACCATTCGGTGAGAACGCAATTAAATGAAGACTATAGCTATTCAAAAACAAAGTCACGATATTAAAATTGTAGGACATAACACGAGCTAGTTATAACTTAGTGGTCTAGAATTCAGCCTCTTACTCTACGTGCCCTGGTTTCAAATGGGTACAGTACGCACCTTTTTACAAAAATGTCCGTTTTAACATTAAATATCTTATGCTAACGGCGAAAGAAAACAACGAGAGGAAACCTTGAAGTTTACAAAAAAAAATGCTCTAAGGTGTGTGAAGTCCTGAACCCACACTTGGCCAGTGTAGCACATTATGTCCTTAACTCTGTCTCTTTGAGATGAAGCCGGTGTTCAAACATTGTCGAGAGAAGAAGAAAATGTAATCAAACGAGAGGCTGTGGCTTTCAAAAAAAGAGAGTCAAATAGAGTCAAAAAGAGAGAGTAAATACTAATAGATACATATGAGGCATTAAAATAATGTTAAGAAAAACATAACATCATGCATGTACTCCCCGAAACGGTAGACAGAGAAGTGTAGTACACTCCCACGTTTCACCAGTCTCGTTTACGTCCCATGGAGTAGGTGGTGAGCCTATTGCCATACACCTTGCGCAGATCCATAAAATAATGTTCTTTACGCAAATGCAATGCCATTTTTACTATCGTCAGTTACAACTTGATTCTTATTTAAGGGCACTTTCCGATGTCACTGATCTCTGTTTAGTACGTCCGCTACTTTCTACATATACCTAGTATTAAAATATCAGGCCCCTTACAGACTAGCGTTTTTTTATTATATTTAATTGTAGAAGTAAATATTTATTACAAAATATGTTTTTAACGTAACGAAATCACGCCCATATATCCCCGAAGGGATAGGCAAAGGTGTGCAATACCTCCACTTTTAATGTCTCACCATAGAATGCTCCGGACTTCGACTAGGTTCTATTACCTACTAGGAATTTGAAGTCAGAAAAATCCAATAATACTTTGCATGACCTCGAAATAGAGATTAGGACTTCGTGCTCAGCAGTCTCCCTTCCAACCACTCAATCGACGAGGCAATCTATACATAGATAGCAGTTTTCCCTAGACTTGTCATCTCTTAAGTATGAAACGCAAAGTTAGGTACTTCACCAGAATGACGTCAATTTCTAACGCAATGAACTTCACTGCAATTGTCGTTTATATTGGTCATATTCTCGTAAACTATATAGTTTTACTGCGTAAAATAATTGTAATAATAATTGCGGAGAACGATTTAAACGTTCCTATCTCAAATAAAATCTACTTCGTCATTAAGGAATGAAAAACCTGTATTATATGTCTGGATGAGCCCTCTCATATTATTGTAGATTATGAAAATTAGTTTTGAAACTTACTAGTAATGACCTGCCTGCTGAGTTGAAAGGTAGTCTATCAATCGATCAATGGTTTATTCGTCAGTAATGATTACAAGATGTTCAGTAACATGGTAACTGTGCTCTCACTGTGCCAACTAAAGCATACAAATATTATAATCAAATTTTCAGAAAGTGATTAGATTTTATTATTATTACAAAATGTATTTTATACAATAAATTAATATAATAACAATATACGATTATGCACATTAGTTGAGAGTTTAATTACCGATTACAACAAATATTTTAATTGATTAATTTAACAAAATTACATTACGTAACGTAACATCACGCCTGTAATGCCCGAAGAGGTAGGCAGAAGAGTATAGTACACTCCCACATTTCACCAGTCACGTTTAAGATAGTCCCATGGTATAGATTGTGAGCCTATTGTCATACATCGGGCACAGATCCAGACTCCGGGTCACTACTAGAAATTAGAAATTAGAAAAATCCAATAGTACCTGACCCGGCATTTGAACCCAAGACCTTCCGATCGGCAGTCGCACTTGCCACCACTCGACCAACGAGGCATTTAAACTAAAAATATTATGTTCAATAAAATTAACCACGTTTATAATTTTTACTAATATCGATAATATTGAACGTGTGTTTGTTGTGAACACATGTAGAACACACCGTATAAATTCACTCTTATAATTTTTCAAAACACATCAAAGAAAGTATAAATTAAAAAAAAAACATTTATATGACGGGTATGGTCTGTTTGTGTCTGAGCGTAAAATTGTCTATATAAGAATGTATTTAGACATGCACACATTGTGTTTATTATTTCTCTGACTGCCATAGTGAAGGTTCTGCCCAGTTTGTGTCCAGTAATAGACATTAGCGCGTTAAATGATGATTATAACGATGAAATATGTCTTCTGTCTGAAATATACACTTCATTACCAACTCTTATCATTCCTTGACTGAGATTGTCTGTCAGAATGAAAAGAGTTTTGAGCATACATATTTGTTTAATCAAAAATTATTTCTGTCTAAATATATAAGTCCTTTCTACTTCTAAATGTTCTTAGTGCAAAGGTCATTGGTTCTCGAGATTGCCGCCAGAGGTCACTACGAAGGACCAATATTCAAGGTTGCTCGCCGACCTTTCGATGTTTGACCTTGCAAGTGTTTTGGTCGATAACATTATTTATTCACAACGCTAAGCCACTGAAACGAGCTTTCAGCGCCAAGTACGCTTTACAGGTTACATTCATTTGTGAAATTTCTTTCTCTATTCCTTTTTAGGTAACTGTCATGTAAAGAGAATACGACAATAAAAAGTCTGAATATCCATAGATTACAGATGTTTTTCTTCTATATTTGACATCATTTTGAAGTACGTAACGTACAAATTAGCAAAACTTAAATTAAAATATACACAGATGTGTGTAGATGTAATTACGCAAATTTGTTAATTTATGTAAAAACTTTATTATTACTTTCATACAATACTTTTTATATCACCCTGCCTCCAAAAAGCCTATTAAGTCATGTTAACCACAATTTATTATAAGGATCTTATTTTATTCCAGAGACGGGACCTGGAGTCGCAGTTACTGGATCCAGGCTCGGAATGCAGAAGTCGAAGCCTCTGGTGGAGGCTGGGCATTGATCTCCCCCTTCTTATTATTGGTATGTAGAAATGACTTTAGTTGATTAATTTATGTACTTGCTTAATTCACGTACCTATATTTTTCGAGATAGCCCGACTAGTTTCAGATCTAGGCTTTAATCCTTTGTATATACTTAGGCATGGATTAAATGATTTTAGATTTTATATTTAAGTCAATGCTCTATATACTCAAAGGGAATATTCGATGTTGTAATTTTAAATAAATTGATAAACATATAATAAAAACGGTATTACAACACCAATTTCTTTTTTTAAATATAAAGTTACAACAGGAAGTAGTATGTTATAATTAAAAAGAAAAATATTTTAATGGACCGATTGGAAAAAAAAGCTCATAAAATATATCATCTTATTATTTCATAAAAAGCAATTATAAAGTGGATCAAATTGCAGTAAATCATTGGGAGGGAGAAATTACGGTCTATACGCTTCACAAATTGACTACCTACCAAATATGGTTTTGATTTCATCGAGGGAGCTTAATGTTGCCATTAACTACGGATCGTTTTTTGATCAGGGTTATCAGTGGCATGAAATTTATTATCCCAATTTTATTTAGCTACTAGATGAAACTCGAAAAATTCATCGTATCAACAATGTAATTATTGTGTTTCAATTCTATATTAGTCGTGTGGAAAAAAGTGAAAAATGAAATTGGGAGGTACATTATAAAAGAATGAATGTTAGTTGTTCGTACACCGCGACGGGTTTCGCCTCATGGGTACGAGATTACGGGCCCCGAGGATCCCCTCCTTACCCGTCTCAGGGGGTCAAACGTCTCTCGGTGATTTTATCCCGTCGTCAGACGATGTTGTGGTCTGCGGTCGTCACTCGCCAACCATAATGCTTTTCAGCATCGTCCAGCCTCTCCAGTTCCCGCAGGAACGGGCGGCCGTTAGGGAGACAAGCGTATAAGGGCGCCAAGCCCCTGATGCCCCTGAAGCAAGCCCCTGAAGGGCTCGGGGCCCATTGTCAGCTCGGTCGTACATACGCCTATCCAACCGGGCCAAAAACCCATCCAGGGTCTCGGATGTACATGATAATAGCCTGTAATGAATCTACTTCCGGGTCTTACCATTATCATGACTGGGAAAATCCGTCAAAGATACACATTCCTTACATGATCTTGATACGATAAACGTTCAGTACCAATTTTTGAAGCAATCTATTCGTTACATAGTCATTTAACTCAATTATTTTAGGGTCGCAGTATAAAAATAACATAATCAATATATTGATTTATAAATATATCAGTAATATATGTTACTACCGTGATATAGAATACGGTATATTGATTACTTTATCGACATTGTATAAAAAAGTGACGTATTCGAATACCGTACAATATATAAAATACATTAGGTAATAGTAAAAACGTCTATGAAAATGTATTTAAAATATTTACAAATAAAAAAATAAAAACCACGTCTCTCGCAGCCCTGAAATAGTTTTAGATATATGTAATTTTATTTTGGTTTTACGTCTAACAATCATAAAGTCCAAATTGGCTTGACAAGTCAAATAATATCGAAATAAAAACAAGGAAGTTAATAATTATGTTAATGTAAAATACATTACAGTTTTTGTTTAGAAAATTAATTTTGTTTGATGAATATCATAACTTTTATAATATTCGATTTAGAATATTATGATATTGAATATTAATCATAATCAAGAATATATTATATTAATAATGTCTGTGAACCTATTGCTTACACGAGGCACAAATCCAGACTGCGTGCGTTAAGGATTTCTAAGTTAGAATTTCTTTTAGATATGTTTTAAATACCTCTATATTGTGTGCGTACATATTTGCCTTGAAGTTTAATTGCACGATATTCTCCATTCAACATTTAGCCTTTTCTCGTCTCACTGTTGGACACGAGTCACTTCGCAGACTGGACGTATGCAGGTTTCCTTCACCGTTAGAGCCAGTGATATTTAGAAGTGAAATGAACAGTTTAAACATACATTGATATTTTTAATAAAAAAGTGAGATATTTCTTCTTTATTAAGGTGTTGAATAAAATCTGAGCAATGTTTATGTTGCAAGTGTGGCAACTAGCGATGTTTAAATTCCCCCAGGAGAGATGTATTTCTTAAGGTACGTTCACATTGGGCCGTTAACCTGTGACAGTAGCTTGAGTAAGTCTTGAGCAGATGTTTTATCGGTTATCAACAGCCGATTAGATTTAATGCAAAAATCGATAATTTGTGCTATCGTTAATATATAACACACATACATGGATATCATGTACCTAGATATAAATAAGTCATGAAGTTATTCACGAACGAACCAACTAACCTCGTTTCCTTATTGTTTTATTTTACTAGATATTATGTAAGAGGGAGGATTGGCGTAAACAAGTTATAATACATATTTAGTTCGACAAAATATCCAATCTGTATATTATGTTCAGATTTTCACGTATAGACGAACCTTTCTTCATTCTTCTGAACGTTTCATATATATTTCAATTGGCGCACTAAAATAACAATATATGCGTCTTCGGTTAGGACAGTGCGAAGAGAGCTTTAGGAAAAAAGGAATTATAAATAGAATATTGTTCGTTACCGTTTCGGGGACAGATTATAAAAAATACGTTAAGTGCATTATGCACCACACGTGGCAGACCCCGCAGTGTCCCAGCCCGTGCGCATGTGGCAGAATGCACGGAATCGCTGCCGGGTGAAATAAAAAAAGTTACGTGTTAACGAACTTGCATGCGGCCATCATGGAATATTTAAATTTCGAACTTATTATTTTTTTTTCATTCTAAATATACATATATCCGAACATTAAAAAAGGCGGGCTATTTATATAGGTCCCCTTTTACATTAATAAATTATGTAACATGTTACATTTCATATTTTTTTAATAAAGAGGGTAGCTGGAGGACATCATAC
>DWMG01003147.1:0-12261 GCA_018244855.1 Elbella merops
TTTCGCACCGCCGTGCCGGCGCTGCTGCCCGCCGGCGGCCAGGGCATTTAGCCGTCTTACGGCTTATGACACTTATACAACACAAATTTTTTGGTCATTGATCACCTTAAGCAATATGTCACGAATATGATTCTTGAATAACTCTTCAGTCTGGAACTTTAATTTTAATAGCTCAACTCACCCTTGACCTCGTTCTTGGTTTATCAGTGATTTTATTTCATGTCATTATTCGAATGGACCTCTTAGCCTCGTCCCTTGTTTAATTACTCGGGTCAGTTTTTGATCGTTCTCCGATTCGTTAGTAAATGGCGCAATATTAAAGCATAGATAGAAAATTGGAGAATATATACGAGATTCGAATAAAATATATACTAATTGATTTAGCGCTTCACTATAATATTCGTTTCACCCAATAAAAAACTTATTGTTACCGCGTTAAGTGCACTGCGCTACCCGTTTTGATTGGATATCTGTGGGACAGGATACAGACGGCTAAAATGAACAATAACAGTTCTTCCAAGACCTATATACAAATGGGGTTTCACAGGGTTCAATCTTAGTCCCGCTACTACTCTTGGTATTCAATAACAATCTGTAATGTACGCAAGAAACAACAATGAAACAGTTTTTGTTACTTATATCTAATAATGATAAAGTTTTACATTTATAATCATGTATATAAACACTCACGAAACATTTAATAGTAAGAAAAAGTTTAATAAAAGAGCATTGTAAGAACAAATAAATGCTATTTTCAAAATATGAAATTCACAAATCTCGTAATTGATTTTCATGTGGATATATTTACTACAAATATACATATTAACAAATGTTTATATTTCCAACATTCATTTCGTCTATAACATTAGATAAATTTAAAAGTTCAGAGCTTACCCTTTAGGACCTTAAGGCATGGTCCGTATAAATCATAACATATTATAATTTTTATGTTGCCTACAATCCTTTTGCTGCATTTAACACGTTATTTTAAAAGCGAATTATTAATAATTGGTCACGTATATCATAAACTTGTTGTTTAAATTAACAAAAAAAGTCCTGCGTTTGTGCTATAAAACAATTTAGATTATTTTGAAATCGTAATTCAAACATAGGTGTGTACCTACATAAAACTCGAACTGTCAATACGTATTACATTTTCCGACGCTGCCACCCCTAACGAGCTTACGGTGCTTAGGGAGTTGTATGATCGAGCGCTGCTAACGAAGAGCGAGTGTTTCGCTTTAAATAAAAAAGATTTTACTGTTATTACATGACTTTTTATTGAAAGTGTACTCTCGACTCATCCGATCTTGAATAATTTTTAGATTAGAGAAAGGAAATAATAAAAATTAATATTCTTTGAATTCGAGAACCGTCATATTTAGCTTTGCTTGTTTCTTATTTTATGGAAGATTCTGGTTTGTCTAGAATATTCTGTGCTATGTGCAGAATATCATTAGACATAAATTTTGTCCTAGCCCCTAGAAAAATGGGCCTAGAAGCGAAATCATTTCATTCTATATGTAAATAGAATTTCAACGCCTTATGAATGTTACAGTTGATTGGTAGAGAATGCCACTAAGCATTAAGTCCTCGTTTTGTACAAGCTACCTAGATTTTGGGTGTTACAATAGTTTTGTTATTTGCTTTATTTATTATCGTACGTTATTCGGTACTCGGTTTTACTCGCACAAGTCCTCGTAAGCCTCACAAAGCCGGCCTTGTCCGGCGGGAAAACGTAACAACGACTTTTTTGTATTTCAGTACAGAACAAATCCTCTGTACGGCTGCTACATCTGAACTGTTCGATTTTCAAAACTCTCACCCGCACTAACGTTATCCATAAATTCCCTTTGATGGTCAACAGTTCGCCGTAGTTCTACATTACTTATGCCCCGTTTTTGAAAAAGGTGATACTGAATCATAATCTGTTTTATTGCATAATTTTGATTTGTCCTAACTCATTGAGGGTCGGTGAAATTTTGCACATTTTCTTTTTAATTATTAGCTATTATAACAGATACTCGTATTTTTAAAGATAAAGTACTAATCTTAATGTAACTTATGCTAAATTATACTCATAATAACTTATGGTAATGGTAAAATTCTGCCGAATCACGTTACTACATTGTTACCATAAAATGGCAAACAGGCCCACCTGGCCCACCTGCTTGTCACCGTCACCTATAGATATTTACAACATCAAACATTACCAATGCGTTCCGTGTCACGAAGTAACTTTTTAACACTACATCTAGAGAGCCCTATGTCATAGCGTACCTTAAACAACTCCAAAGGAAGCTCATTCCACAGTTTGGAAGTGCGTAGCAAGGAATTGCATTTGAAACGCACCATTGCCAACCAGGAGTCCAGTTGGTGGGTAATTTTAATGTACCTGCATTGGGACTTACACGAAATGGTCTGGAATATTCCATCAAAAACATTTTGAAACCATCACATCCTTTTATGTGAGCCATTTTCACGAAATATCACAAATAAAGCTTCAGGCACGACAGTGCACCGATAACTTTGTTCACCGAGCCCGACATATTGTTACAATATAATGTAATAAAGGAATCTTCACATAATTTATTAATCTACGTATACATTACTCCGATTTGCTTCCTGTGGAAACAACAGTACAAGTAGCTTCTATGAACACACAAAAAGAATACGTACAAATTGTCAACAATGTTGCACAAAGCAGTGTAAATTCATTGAACACGACAGCGTTGTAGGAAATAATCTGTTTAGTAGTGATACATTATTGTTCATGGTTCCGACGTTTTTACCGCTAGTGGCAAATTTTCATGAACGATTTCGTGCTTCGGAGAGCATGTTAAGCAGTCAGTTAGTATTGTTACGTAACTGTGAAAAGTAAATGGGCTACGGCACGGTGCTGGCAACTACTGTGTGTGTATACCAAGTAGAAGTGTGCATCTTGTTTGCGTACGTAAATTATAGCAAGACTTATCGTTAATTCATTTGATTCAAAACATCAATGTAGCATTTTTAGAAAAACAAGTATGCACTATTTATAACTTAATGAACTCAGTATCCGTCCGAAACAAGTGAACAAAGCATGCAAGGGGGATACATACAAAACATTTTGAAATGTAAAAGCTTTTATAAGCGTAAATACCTATTATTATTTAGCAATACTACCTTCGGCAATAGTAGAAAATTATGTATTATGTATATATAAAATTATGTGTACATATATATGAACATTTATAAATTACCTCAAACCTATTCCATGAACATATTCTGATCTTATTATATTTCCAATGACAGTATGTTGATTTTCTGAAGACATTTTGTATTACTGTCTTTTTGAATGCCTCAGGCGAAAGCAAATTTGTATGTCAATGATGTCAATCGTTTTGTAGATTTAACATATTCAGTTCCATTCGACACAAAATATGAGATGTTAAATTCTGAATGATCTCTTTTAGGTATATAAAAAATCCTTTGGCGAAAAAACTCCATTCAATGCCCTTAAGCGGCCATCAGGATAAGCAGACCGGACTGATGGATTCAGTGCTCACTGCACTCGGCAAATATTTTTTAAAACCAAAAGCCTTTTTGTGGAAAGTGTATGGACGTATCAAACGGCTGAGGTAGCGCCAATCTGATGCCAAAGTCTACAAAACAGGTATTTTTGCGATGCTTTTGACGAACTGGATGACTATTGAGATTACTACGACTAGATTCGGTTTGATTTACTCGTATAATCCTCACTTACAAAAATACCTGATTCGTTGTGGATCCTTGCGATATTATTCACTATCAGCAGCCAATCTCAACTCAACACTGGAACTCCCTTAAAAACTGGGCTCCCTTAAAAAAGGTAGTTTTTGTATATAATTATCACGCTGGGCATGGAGGATGACGATGGCTGAGCACAGCTTCTCGTACTGCCTACTTTGCTCCTCATAGGTGACTAGGTCATTTACCTGTGCCCTAGTATGCTGCGCTATATCTCAATCAGCTGGTCGCTAGTGCCTCGTCTTTTGTCTAGCAGGGTGTACCATGTGAGGTTAGCTTGAGCTCCGAAGATCGAAGTTGGAATCTATTATAGCACAATATTATATATTGTACCAATGTTATTGCGCAATTTCATTTTTACTAACATATTGTCTTCAAGGCGAAGAAAATATGTTAAGATTGTTTTACGGTATTCGTTGTTAGTGTCAGTTACTAGAATTGTAATTCGACAGAGTTCGACGGTAGTGATAGACATATCTGAAA
The DNA here is from genome assembly GCA_018244855.1 of Elbella merops. NCBI lineage: Eukaryota > Metazoa > Arthropoda > Insecta > Lepidoptera > Hesperiidae > Elbella > Elbella merops. The sequence goes on from DWMG01003147.1 coordinate 4,252, forward strand.
ACTGTCAGTGACTAGTAAAGACAGCTGCTGCTATCGTCACTTCAACTCACAGTATGATAATTATGACTGAAAGCTGCAATATTATATGTAATGGAATATTCCAGAAAAATTTCATCAAATGTATTAAGTTACTGTCGATATAAAGCTTGTGATACGGAAAATATCAGGGCAGGAATATTATTAAGTTAAAATGGTCCTTCGGGCCGGATATTAATCAAACATTGTTATAGCTCCGGACATTGCCGCCGATGAAAAAATGAACGCTTCAAACTAACCTCGGGAATATTTGAATAGTTTCAACGTACTGCCCGCGGCGTTCGGAAATATGTTTCGAAATAAAACACTGCAGCGTCCATTATATCCATAGGTTGTAAACGAAACGGCCAACTGAAACAAAATCTACTCGTACAGAGTTTCGTAAAAACAACTCGGCGAAAAGTCTATGCATTATTTAGTTCGTTTGATTAGTTCGTGCATTAACGGTACGTTAAGGTGGGTTCACAACGGGCATGATTTCATGGTTCTGTGGTCAAGAATTTATTATTTGGCTACGGATTCAATGTACACTCTTGAATATGGTATGGAAGCCTGAAAACAATCTTAACACGATGCGGCTTCCGGTGCTTTGTGTCAAAGTGTATCACATCATGTCCTCTAGTAAGTTAATAGAGAGCTTCATCGAACAGGGTTTGGATCTCTACCATTATTTCAACTATAGTTGTTGGAAATTTAAAAGTTTTTCGAACTAAATAGATGAAAACTTATTCCTGGCGGTCATATCGTTCTCAGTTGTAGAAATTATCCCGAGTGGGGCTATCAAGATGTCTTAGAAAACTGATAACCCCATATAAAGTTTTTGTGCCAATTATTCCATAAAAAAGTTACCTTACGAAATACCCACGCTATACTCTGAAAATAAAATATGTAACTAAAACAGAATGTTCCGAGTCTAAAAACAAAGTGAAGTAAGTCCATGCATTATTGAGTTGGTGTGATTAGTTCATGCATTACAGTTCGCATCTCGCGTGTGCAAGCGAATTTCAACTCTAATTCAAGCGTCGTAAGGATTACGTGTGGTGTATTTGTATAATGAAACCGCGCAGTGGTCAGTGTAAGCGTTGTATCGAACTTTCTTGCTATACGATACGGACGATGGAAGTTTATACGAAATTTTGAACCAATAGCCAGCGGCTCGAGCTGGAAATATTATAATAATGAAGGTAGTATAAAAACATTTCGCTACAGATTTTGTTTGTGTTACAAGTGTGAGTTGACCCAGTGGGTATTGTGTACTGACCGCAGCCCAACAATATCCAATTTTCATATTAAATACCAAAAATTTTTCTAACTCTATAAGACTCCAAATGTCCGAATTACCCTTGAACATTAAGATCTTGAACGTCTTAAGTTCTAAGATGTCGGTCACACTTCATCAAATGAAAAACAGGAATACAAGAACAGCTGCTTGGTATAACAAGCCCCAGCAAACCAATAATAAAGAAGACGGAGACCAAGATGTTATCTGTATTTAAACAATATAATATTTAAAGTTCGGTCAATTACCAGGCCCCTGCTGCGAAGGTGCTTTTTATATTAATTTGTAATGGTCAAGATAGGGAAGGACTGCAGCTTTGACTTACATGCGACGGCACCAGTATTTAATGGAAACCATTAGGGTGTTTTAATTTTCAGTTCCAACCTCAATACAAAATGTAGAGTACCAGAGTCATATAACTGACTAATCGAGTTGCGCCGTTGTCCAATCCCGTGAGAAGAGGGTGTCATGGCACAAAGCGATATCGACACAGCTTGTTCCGGCTTTGTAAATGGACTCTGTTCGCATACATTTCAGCAGTATTTTGTTCGTTCTTCATCATGTTTGCTCAGCAAAATTTAATTACAGAGCATTTGGTGCTCTACTTCTACTATAGTCTCCTTCCATAGTCTATCAGTATATCTCGTCTCTCTACTCTCTTATGATCAATACTAAACTGAGGAAGTTACCACAGATCTATGTATGTCGATGTTCGTGTGTTTATATCTGTTGGTGCTTTATATAAGGATAAAAAATTATCTTAGCAGGACAATCCAAATAATTACTGTAGTATTTACGTGCCTTAGTCGGCAATAATTAATGATTACTACAAAATGTACAAATTGACTTGCATAAACATTTAGTTTGACTATTCACAACTAATGACAAAAGTTACAGGATATTCGTTTTATTCAGTATTTATGACTTTGTTCATCATTTAAGTCTACGCGATATTCGTTACTATGCATTTGCTAAAAACCCAATCAGTCTTATTTTATAGTTGTGTCAAAGTCTTAATTTGTCGAGATATCTAGTAGTAGTATACTATATGTCTACAATACTCATGTGCCTATAACTTTTAAATGACCCTCATTTGTTAAATTTTTTGACTTTTGTTATGTTTAAGTATCAGCCGAGAATTTTCCATTAAAATAAAAATGCTACTATTACTAAGCGTACGTAATGGACTAGACTTACGCGAATAGTTGACAGTCTCTAGTTTCTCAGTTGGAGGTGGGACAGACGAGCGAGGGGCTCTACGCCAGCCAAACAGGAGCCGGCGGCGCGCATTGTTCGTGTATAGTTACAAAGGCGGTTGGAGTGCGCTGCCGGTGTTGGCTTGTTCGGGCTATGTTACACGCTTCTAGAGGTTTCAGGAAACTATCCGCTTTTAGGTGTCGTGCTATTTACATTAACAACTATCAATTTCCAAGATTTGATAAATCTCATGTTATGAATATAATTTGCAGACATGACATCTATATTTTTACGTACATCCATATTTATCTACATATATTTTCTTAATAGAGTGTGCGACTATTGCCATATACCACGCGCAAATCCAATCCATAAACCCTATAATACTCTGATTGAAATTACTTATACATATTTACACATCTTCACACCAAGTCCCTTACGGGGTAGGCAGAGTGCACAGAGTGTCAAACATCTCTATCCTTTCAGAAATGTCATGCTTCTTCCACAATCTCTTTATACGTGTATACCAGTTTCTGAGACTAAAATTAAAATCAAGTAATTTAATAATTAATCAAAATTAAATAACGACAAATAGCCATTCTTGTATAAAATAAACTATAGTAGGGTTCATAGCCAATGCAGATGTCAATCAAAGTCAGGCCACCATCGCTGTTTCGCTATCATCAACATCCATTAACAGAGATTAAAATATTAAGATTTTATTACCATCTTGAGTAATAATAACAAATACACAAACTGTATATTTACGTTGGTTTAAAATTACGCTGGTATTTGCATTAAAAGATGAGAGAAAGTAAAGGAAATTTCTTGTGAGAAAGAAATTAATTAACATTATTTGTATAGTGTATAATAGGTATTTGCAGAGTATTCACATACGTTTTTATGTTCAGTAAATTGCAGTGTTAATAGTCGTTGCAAGTCACGACAGCTCGCAATCAAATTAATTTTAACCTTAAATTATATGCCGTAAACATTATTCGACGTCCTCTTGAAAATAAAGCGCTGTTTAGTGACCAACATTGCGGATAGATGGGTTTTATTATCCTAATTTGTTCGTCTAGCGATGCAATCTCGAAATGCGATAGTTTTTTTTTTGGTTGTCTGAGGTTGGTTTTATGCACATTTTATTTTTGGATTTTCCATCATTTGAGTTTTACCTTATTCTTTGTATTTGCATGTATAAAAATCTCAATAAACCTGGCTCATATCAATAAAACATACTTACGTTTGTTAAATAGAGATAATCCTGAATTTGTTATAAATATTTTAGTTTAGGTTTGTTAACGAAGCCACTTCATAAAGACCCGCTACTGCATTGTCTTGATTCTACTGCTGGCAATAGTGATCGCATCTTGCTTAGTTTTGTATGGTTTAGTTCAGTTTGGTTCTGACTTAGTCTTAGAAAGCAGCAAGGTATCTGTGATCTCTAATTTTTTCCAATTGTATATATCATTTTTCAGATTATGTGCATCTTAGGCTTCCAATTAATATATGTATGTCAAAAATATTGTGCAAGTTACTCAGTTCTGGTGTTATGCATACAACAACGATGGAATCATATATACTAAATATTACAAAATAATTCAAGTATCCATTTATAACTGACGTTGACTGTCTTGTCAGTTGAGTGGTTGTAAACGCGACTGCCGATCGGGAGGTCCTGGGTTCAAATCCCGGATTGGGTATTATTGGATTTTTTTAAATTAGAATTTCTAGTAGTGGCTCGGAGTCTGGATCTGTGCTCTGTGTATGGCAACGGGCTCACCACCTATTCCATAGTGTAAACGTACCTGGTGAAATGTGGGACTATACTACAGTCCTTTGCCTACGTCTTCAGAAATTATAGGCGTATGTGCATCTATAGCAAATTTAAACTATTGACTTTATATTGATCAGCTCCCGCTGTAGTATGTATCTTGCACCAAACGCCTTGACCAGTCAATTGTACTGTGACTACAACAACAATTTCAATATAGCGCTCGGGCCGCCGTAATTGATTAATGCGTGATTCTGCTAATGAAATCCAACTCTATGTACTGTGGTGTATATCAGTTAATTATTTAATTTAATGTAAGTACGGGTATATAATTGAAGCGTGCATGCCCCTGAAGCGTTGGCAAAATGGAATCATCTCTGTAATGAAAATGGTTTTTAAGCTTTTCGCATTTGGTCCTTGGATACGTGAGCGATAATGTACGCTTTTAGTTTATAATAAAGCTTGAATTCCTTATTCAAATTTTTTTATCCTTTTTCTATCGCACTGATAGGCATAATGCCTTTCCCACTCTTGCAGAAATCCGAAGCATACTCCATTAGGTCGTTTCAATGCGGACTTGCGGAGACATAGATTAGTGACAAGCACGTGTAATTTGTTTTTAAGCCACCTTCGGGGCCTTCAACGAGGTTTAGTGATTTGTAACTTACCAGAGAATCACTTTTAATACGCCCTCCAAAGTACAAAAAGGTTTGCATCGCATTGCAGACGGTTTTAATCTCTATGTTAATAAAACAGCGTGTGCCAAATCCGAATTTGTCAAACAATTTTGTAATATGATTTGTGTTTGAATGTCGTCTGCTGTTAGTCTTACTGGAGTTTACAGCTGCCTTAGTTTAGTATGGTACTTAAGGAAGTCTTTTATCCGGCGAAAGATTTAGCGAAATCGGTTCAACAGTTTTCCGAATCAGTTCATACAAAGCCAAACATTTCTAAAACACTATCGTGTTTTGCTAACTTACGAGTACAAATAATTATAAGATTATAAAAACACGTTTCTTCAAAGTCACAGATAATTACATGTTTTATTTAATATTGACAGATGTAGATGAAATTGTTTTAATTTATAAATTAGAATGTAAAACGGAATGATTTACTTAAGCTGTGTTTTTCGTGTTACGTTGATATTGAGAGAGAAATAGGGTAAGTAGGTACAGTTTGTAGAAATCGGAGCCAAGGGCGAGGATAGCCGTACTAAATTATGCAAAGACTTTCTAAGTAAGAGTTAACTAAGAAGTTAACTTTCTGAATTACAACCATTTGGTCGGCTTAATGAAACTGAAGCGCTGGGCTTTAGGGTTCCATTGGAGTCGGAAGAAAAAAATACATCGTTTTTAACTGCTACCTGAAGTGAGTTTAGAACGTAATTAATAAAAACATTTAAAGTATAGCCCTTCTATCAGGTGGTCTGACGACCTGAAGAAGACAGCAGAAAGCTGCTGGATTCGGAAGGCACAGGACCGGAAGGAGTGGCGTCGATTGCGGGAGGCCTATGTCCAGCAGTGGACATTTAAAGGCTGATGATGATGATGATGATTTAAAGTACTAAAAAGTCTATAAAATGTATTATTTAAATAATATTTCCGGCAAGTTATTAAAAAAAGGTGACTATTGTTGGTAAAATAACTGTAGAAGATTAGACAGTAGAGGCGGTGCTATACAACTTCGATAGGTTGTTACACTTACACATTAAACATGTCGTGCTTCAAACTAGTACTGTGGACAACAGATATATGTCAACACTCCATGTCTTTCACCTGATATCTCAGTAGAAGCATCAAACGTGGTCTTTACTTCCAATGGAATTTCATGCCCATCTAAATCTAAAACATCTTTGACCGCCTCCTTGGTCTACTGGTTGGAAACAGGACTATTGATTAAGAGGTCCTGAGTTCGATCTCCGGATCATTTAGGTAGTATTGGATATTTCTAACACGATATTTCGATATTTCTAAAAATTTCCAATCGGAATCTCTAAGTCTGGATATATGCACGGTTTATAGCAGTAGACACAACTCCTATTCCAAGCGACGTATAACAATCGGTGAAACAGAGTTAGAAGGGTGCAGTACTCCCAGTACTACACTCCTCTGCCTGCCTTCGGGGAACTTCAGGGGTTATATTATGATGTGTTCTGTTGAAAACTAACGCACGTGTCTATATAGTTCAGTGACCTCTTGCGGCGATACCATCATATGACATGGATGTCTGTTCGTTAATTTTTTTAACTTAAAAAAACAACTTAGCGAATGCTAACTCGTCAACAATAGCTAGACTGCGGGGCGCCTTCAAGGTTACATAAATGTTTATGTTGAATATACAATATTTATTTGCTGACTATGATTCATCTCTACCTACATAATGTGATTCAGACGATTGATAATGATTGAACTTTGAACTCAAATGATTTATTATTTCTTTTAGTTTTTGAATGAGTATAATAAATGAAAGAAAATATCTATTTCTAACCAATCGTATCGCAACAAGTTTATATCTGTTATCACATTATCTTCATCATCATCACGATCACTGGTCATATTATTTTTCCTTTACTGTATACGAGTCTCCCTTTCAGATTTACGAAGAGCGAGCCAGTCCTCTTGACCGCCTCGTTGGTTGAGTGGTTGCAAGCGCGACTGCCGATCGGGACGTCCTGGTACTATTGGATTTCTCTAATTCAGAATTTCTAGTAGTGACTCGGATGGATGTGTGGATGGATGTGTGCGCGGTGTATGGCAATAGGCTCACCACCTATTCCATTGTGGGACTTAAACGTAACTGGTGAAACGTGGGGCTGTACTACACTCCTCTGCCTACCCCTTCAAGATTACAGGCGTCATGTTACTTTTATCTTTCTACACAAAAGTCAGGACATTACGCTACGAGTATTGTGATTAATTTATTGTAAAATATCCTTGACTAAGCCATATACAAAAATCATTATTTAAAAATATATCAATGGTACGCTTCCAATTAAACTCTTAAAGAGGAAAAAATCCTTTTTTGTTCAGTCAGTGATTCTTTAGAATGTTCTAGAAGTGGGCTTTTGTTTGGTCAGCGATTCTTTAGAATGTTCTAGAACTATTCGAGACTAGTCGTGGGGAACTAGAAGAAGCGATAATAGCACACGTGTATAAAATGTATATTGATATTATAATTATATCAAATGGATTTCGTTATGACTAAGTGCAGAGCCACAGAGCGTACACGTTTGCACATGTCCCCTCAGATAATATGACACCTGGTCCACTGAATGTCACTATCGGCACGTATTACATTATTTACTGCGGAAATCAAACTGTTATGTGTTTTATCACTAATCCGGGATTGTTACGTTTTTATTGATAACTTGATGCTTTTATCATCATTATTATTATTATTATTATTGTTATATGACGCAAACTCACTTCTGCGTTAGATTTTTAATTGTGTGGGTAATATTGAAGGTATGAGTTACATACATATGTATATTCGAACGTAGGCGTGAAGACTTGTGTTGTCTTAATGTCGTATTATTATTGTGTGGAATATTACAAATAGTGTATTTAATTATATTGATTATTGGGTATTAAAAGAGTTGCGGCCACTTTAATATATCTTTTCATATAACTATATATAATTATATTCATATAACTATAAATATTAAAAGTACCTACATAGTTAAAGATAATAATAATAATAATAAAATATGGTTATATAAAAA
>DWMG01003148.1:0-12261 GCA_018244855.1 Elbella merops
TTTTACTAACATAGATAATAAGTATTTACTAACAATATATGGATGGAATTTTGTCCGAAATAAAAAAATATTATTATTATTATTATAATCCCCAATGGGGTAGGCAGAGGAATGTGGTATATATGTATAATCGCACGTTTCACCAGTTCAGTTTACATCTCTTGGAATAGGTGATGAGCCTATTGTCATAAACCGGGCACACATCGAGACTCCGAGTCACTACTGGAAATTCTACATTGAAAAAATCCAATAGAACCTAGGACCTCCCGCTCGGCAGTCGTGCTATATAATTACACGACCAACGAGGGAGTCTATGATTCTATAATTTTGTTAATATCTTTTATAATAAAGTTAAGTTAATCATCTCGTGCCTTCATAAAGTTACCTTATACGCTATTATTTCTCCAAAGGGTGCTGAATATGTCACCCTGTCCTTAGTGATAGTAGGGTATTGTGAATAGACAGACGACATCCGGTACGTTCAGTCCTAAGCCATCAAGTTACATCAACTACATTACTAGTATGTCATTAGTACCTACTCCCGTCGCAATACGATTGCCTTATCTGCTTTTATGTCTAACACATGAGCTTTTTGCTTAGTGTAGCAATTTTCTGTAGCACAACCCTAAATGTCTTTAATTTTGCAGTTTTTGTTAGAAATACCACATCTGTTGATTTTACTTACATACTGGTACATATATACTGGTACATATTTCAATCAAACTTATTTGCAGTTAAACTTAAATGAAAATAAACCATTCAGTTGTAATGAAATTGATTTGATGAAATTGATTGATGAAATTATTTATCTAATTATAGTGTTAATAAAAACAAAAAAATACTATGTTTTTCCTTTTTTTTTCTTTCAAAACATTCTAAGATTTTTTCTTTTGAAATTCTTCTGGTATTCTGTATTCTTTAGTAATTTTTTACTTTACATTGCACGCTGAACATATCATACAATTTACCATAGTTACGATAGGCAGCAATGTATATTGCTTAAGGTTTGAATAATGCGTTGCATTTTATATTCATCAAACAGAATCCCATACTAAGACGTATCCTTTAGGTAAAATATAGCCGTGCATTAGCCAACGCCGCCAGCCGAAGCCGCTTAAATTTATTTTTATTAAAAAAGCATGTAGAAGAAGTCCTTTCACAGGAAGTCTCTCTCCGCATCAGTATTCCGTGCAGCGTTCGTTGGAAGGAAACAAATTCCCAAAATTGAATTTTAGGAAACGAGTTGAATACGACACGGAGTACATAAACTCGAAAAAGGAAAGAGATTTTTATCATTTTAACAATAGCTATGAGTTAACCCGCGTTGACACCAGCCATCCCCTTTGGTGTTATCTACCCTCGCAGCCACCGCCTCTGATGTTCCAATCAGATTATCTGACTCGCCCGCAAATAATTACGTGCAACACAATCACTTTGTTTAGAAATCCGGCAAGGTGAGAGCATCTATCACACCTATGTCTCCTTACCAATAACAGAAAGCGGTAGCAAAGAATATAATTGGTACCAATTCCGATGGTCAGAATAGCTTGATTAAATGCTATAAATCTTGTAATAGATGATTGTAATAGTGTTTGTGTCCTCTGGGAAAAATAACCACAACAACCAGCCTTTAAAAATACAATGTAATTTCACTTATCTGATATCTCTTATATTTATAGCCCTATGAAGTAATGTTCTACGGATAAATATTAGAGTTTCGAATCTTATAGGTTTTTAAATTTGTTTTTTAGCAACACTAAATAATCAATAACAATTGAATAATGCGCAGAGAACAACCTTTGTTGGTATCACGAGAGAGCTTTTGAATTATAAAAGGATATAACAAAAGCATACATTCTTTAGCTTGTTAGAAATCCTTCAGATTCACGAATGTACCTCGGGGCTCATAGCTTGGAGACTTATCATATTCACGCTATTGTGCTACATACAAAAACATATGACATAATCCAGAGATAAAAAGTGGGACAAAGTCTACTTGACAATACTACATATATTTTCGCGCGTTTTGTTGAAAACGTTAATATAGTAATTGGCAACAGTGTATTCATAAACAAAGTTACAATTTGAATATTAAGATATTTATCTGAAGTTTTATATAGCCACACCAAGTCTGTTGTAGGGTAGACAGAAGGCGAAATGCTAATGTAAAATATATTTATTTTCACAGAAACATAGTGGTTTTCTAAATTCATCTCTCGTATCATACACACACGCTTGTTTCGAAGAGTGCCGAGTCCCGCAACAGCGAGTATCTGAAAATCTTTTTGCAGCCTTCTGGTATCGTGGACTGATTGCACAATGAAATACGAGTACTTTTAGCCTGTTCTCAAAGATTTAAGCGGAATTTTAATGTCACAGTTCCGTCTTTGGTTATTAATAGCGTTTCTTTTGAATAAATTAAGACTATTAGTCTTTTTTTATCTTTGCGTTTTGTGGTAGAATTATTTTCTTTTGTGAATGATTTTTTTATAGATATTGATGTTATTTTTAATAACATCTACGAGGATAGCAGGAGTTAAATGGCTTAGACTTTGTATATAGAACTATAGCGGAAATTATTAGTAATAACAGACTGCCTCGTTGGTCGTGTTGGTTGCAAGTGCGATTGCCGATTGGGAGGTCCCGGGTTCGATTCCCAGGTCGAACACTACAAAATTTCCTAATTTAGATTTTTTTGTGGTTCGGAGTCTGGATATGTGCCCCATGCATGGCAATAGGCTCACCACCTATTCCATAGTGGGACGTAAACGTAACGGGTGAAACGTGGGAGTGTTTTGCATTCCTCTGCCTACCTCTTCGGGGATTACAGGCGTGAAGTTACGTTTTTTTAATAAGTAATAATTAGAAGCCCGGCATGTCTGCAAGACTAGAAATATTTGAATTTAAAATGTCATATAGTTTTTAATTTTAGAATAATTAACGTTATCAGCCAGTACTATTTGACGGCGTATCAATGTTTATATAAGGAAATAATATCAAACTATATTTTAATATAATTTAATATTTAATTGTTTGAGTTCTAAAAGAAAGTAATATTATTAATCAGTTTCATATTCAAAATGACTATGAGATGGTTAAGAGTGAATTATGTTTTATGTTTACTGTGTTTAATTGTATAATAATAAGTTTAATGCTCATTTTAAAACTGTTTTACTTATATAAATTTGCGAATTGATTTTTGTATGCAAATTCGTTCAAATTGTGCCAATAACGCAATTAAGTGTTATGAACGCCATTTTATTAAGAAAATTAATCTTTTTGTACTGCCGCCTAAGAATTAAAAATTATAAATGTGTAACGGTATTAAACATTGGAGTTTCCAAAATACGTTCTTACTTTCGTATTAAACCTTCAAAGTTCTTAAAGAGCAGCAAACGAGCGGAGCCTGCTGCCAATTCTCTAATTGCTAATGTTGGATAAGAGATCTCTCTAGGAAAAATCTTTAACGGGAACAAAAGCTCAAAGAAATAAAACCGAAAGGCCGCGGCGACTACGAGTTAAATGTGCCATCCTCATCAATTTTTCCATTTCCATTATGTTACTTAAATCCCCTTTTACAAGATACCGTTTCATCCTGTATTTCTTAAATTAGGTTTTGTATTCTTTAGTGTCCCTGCGATATTAGTACTTAAACCTCACTTGCTATGGATAAATATGCATTTGACAAACCAATTGAAGTATTGAGTGTTACTACAAATTATTATTGTACATTTTATACATGTTAAATTTGATATTTTGATACAATCGCATGTGAATCTATTATAATGGCTCCAGTTTTTCGATGTTCAAAGTTATTCGATAAGTTTGTAGAGACAATGTAAAAGCCTTAACTTAGTTTTTAGACGGTTGCAATATCATGATGCTTAAGATAGTTTAAAATTCAAAAAGAAAATCTTTATTTCGAAGCTAACTGAAACTATACTTAACCGTTTCATTGTCTTTTTGTTTAACAAATAAGGTAAATATACAGATATATATAGCTAGATATTCAGATATATATAGATATGAAAATCTAGATAGATGTACTACAGGTATAGATAGATGTACAAATATAAATTATATTAATATCTAAAAAAAATCATAGAAATGAGTATTGCTAAATGTGTCCGTATGCAACAGAGGCTAGAGAGCGCGCTGAACAAACAAATCTTCGGTTCAGCTGGCAATATGAAACGTCTGTCGGCACTTTATTGATGGTCGCGTCTCAAAATCCTCCATTGCAATTTCTGGGTCATGGTTTTTATTAGATTTGCTTTTTAATACAAATAGTAGCAAGTTAGACGAACTGAAATTGTATTTTTATATCGCTCTTTGTTATATTCTTCTCTTTTTTTATATGATTACTTGTATTTTTGCAGACCTGACGTACTTCTTCTATTTCATTACTCTTTTCACACACAGAATAGTAACAACCATTGTATCATGTAATTTTAATGGTACTTATTGCATTTTGGTCACTCATTAAGTACGACTATAATTTGTATCTGTGCCCGGCTTAATTCCAGTGGACCTATTCCATGGTGAAAAGTTAACGTAACTGGTGAAATGTGGAAGTGTATTATACAACTCTACCTATACCTACGGGGATTACAAGCGTGATGTTTTCTTTTATACCTAATAACATATTAAGACCACCAGTAACAGTCCTATTCCAGTAGACCTACTCTACTGGTATGGATATGGACCGCACCAGCCAGCCACTTGTGCTTTCTTAGTAGCACGCAGTAAAATTGCTGTATCGTTACACAAAATAATGAAACTAAGTTAAATAATTTTAAAACATTGAATACAAATAATAACTAGATGATAAAATAATCATAAATTATTATAATAACTGCACCTTTTCGCCTGTTTCCTTTAAAACACCTGACGTAGAAAATTACGTGATAAATTTTAACACTCGTTTTAATTAGTATGAGAAACAAGAAACAGATGGGTGTCCTGATTTACATTAAGGGCGTCTAATGTTTTATATTTCTGAGTATCTTCTTGATAATATCAAAAGATCGTCTTTTATTTTGAAAAAACAGTTGAGAAAAAGCAATTAAAGAATACAATTTGAAGGAGCACATCAGGTCCGTAAGGAGAGAAGTACTCGGTACTCCGTTAATCTCCTCGAAGGGGTAGGCAAAAGAGGGCAGTACGCTCCCACGTTTACACATCCACGGACCCACATGTATTAATATATGTACGCGGGTTGAAATGAAAAAGTGACTTCTGTTATGAGGAAATTTATATAACGAAGAAAGTAGACAGCAAAATACAATTCAGTAAGAAATACTTTGGTATTTATATGAAGCTAGATATGTCTACAGTACATTTGAATGTGCATTATAATAATAGCTGAAGGTAGATAACTCAGTGACGTGCTAGTGGAAAGGCTTATGTCCAGCAGTGGACGGGAATAGGCTTATGAACATTGCGCGTACGGAAGACTGTGAGATTTGTTTAGTATAGTCAAACTTTTTATGCAGAAGGAATGTAGGCAGCTGAAACTTTCATGTAACATACTACAAATACCAATGTGAATGTGAATATCAGATACTGTAATAATGTTGTCCATGGTCAAACAATACCATGCAAAACCTATACCTTTGAAATAAGAACTTCAATGACGTTCAAACCTGAGATATAAAACACGGTCAATCAGTAGAAATGATTAATAATGGTGGATTTCTAACACAAAACACTGCTATTATTCCATTCTGTATAGAAAACCACGGCTATGCAGAAACACTTACGCAGAAGACTGTGATAATACACACAAAGACAGATACATTCAGTTCTAGAACAGATGTATAAATTCAGCGTTTATATGTCTGCCCAGCGGGGATTTCCTCAGCAGAACTAACTTCGATTCTCCGCTCTCGGTATTTCGATTTGTTCTGGATTTAAGTGCATGCGTACTTGTTTGTGTCTGTTGTATTTGGCTGTTACTAATAGGACTTAAAATACTGGTGGGATATAGTATATTAATTTATTTTCAACCTAAATATTATTTGACTTTTTTAAGTATTATAATTTTTTTTATCTTGAAATTTCTAGTTGTGGGTTGAAGTCTCAATATGTGGCCAGGGTATCGCAATACGCTCCCCCTCCCCACCTTTTGTACGGAACATATATGTTAATAGGTGAAAACTCGATGGTATTAGAGTACTGTACGCCTCTGGCAACACTTTTGGGAAAATTATGGCGAGATGGTGTGTTTTATCATGTAGTTCGTTTCCTCTTTATAACAAATGTTTTGTTTTATAGCACCTGGTTTGAGAATGGGATAACATTGAAGCTTAGTGCGTTGAAAATTACAAAATGAAAATATAATTCGATAAACCATTTCCACTTACAGGTCTGTTGAAAGAAATTTCTTAAGTAAATAAGCTGTACCTTTGCAATGAACTCTTATTGTTTGATTTTCTATTTATATCAATATTTTGTATGTACACAAACTGAAAATAATTAAGTCATGTAACATTACGCCTATGCTCCCCGAAGGGGTAGTACAGAGGAGTGTAGAATGATCCCACGGTTCACTAGTTACGGTTACGTCCCATAAAATAGGTAGTGAGCCTATTGGCATACACCGGACACAGATCCAGACTCCGAGTCATTACTAGAAATCCTAAATTAGATAAATCCAATAGTACCCGACCCGGGATTTGTTCCTAGGACCTCCCGATCGGTAGTCGCGCTTGCAACCTCTCAACCAACCAGGCAGTCATTAAACGAATACATTGGTTCGTATAGTTATTTAACTTGACTAGCCTGTCAGTGTCGTGGTTTGTGAATCAGGTTGCGTCGCCGGGGGTCGTGCGATCGATTCTCACCCTAAATAAATACTTATGTAATGAACACAAATATTTTTTCTGTGTCTGGGCTATAAACAGTGTGTTAAAGGTTACTCTATATTTACATATATGTACATATGTATGTGGATTATCAGCAGTCTGGTTACATTACACGAGCTTTCGCGATGCTTGCTTTGAAATCATATGACCGTGTGTGGAGATGTCGGAAAATACTTATTATATTTATTTATTTAAGGCCTAAGGTTTCTACTTTATTTAATATTTTAAACTATACTTGGATATCATCACATTCAGTAAAATGGATCCACTGCTGACCATGTACGCTTCTTTTGAGCTACTCGTATGTGACTGCAGTATGTGTGAAATAAATGTAAAAAATTTGGCGCCGATATTCAATGAGCCGCTGTTTGTTCCCGCATTATTACTCGCTGTATGTAATATGAGCAATGGAACATTCTCGAACATACGGAACAATATTGGTTTACAAGAAATATTATTAGTTACGGCTTCGCCCGAAATCTCCACAATGTAAAACTGAAAGTTTGTAAACAAATATATTCTGCATAAATGCGTAACAGGTCTTCATTACCTACATGTGAAGGGCACAGGGGAAAAGCATGCAATGTCACTAAGACAATGAACTGAGAAATTCTGAAATTAACATTTATATTCTTGAAAAAAGATACATTAAGAAAATATATTTGTTTTGGGTGTGTCTCTCTCTCTCTGATCCTCTTTTATTGTTCCATGGTTAGACATGGCTCTCCTTTTAGAATGAAAGAGTTGAGGCCAAGGTCTGCCGCGCTGGACAAATATGTACATGTCAGCAGACTATCCGTTTCGCACACATTCATATACATATGTATGCGTGTATATCTATATATATGCGCATGTGTGGAGTATAAGCGTAAACACACAGCGCCAGCCAGCAACAAATGTTACTGTGAAGGTTCGCTTCCTTTGGTAGCCAAACAATATTTGAATTGCTTTTGCGTCCACAAATTGATATTCAACCGGCACCGCACACTGCATCCGCATTCCAATGTAACAGTTTATATAGAACATTTCAACTATTTACTATTGACTATTTATCTGTAAATAACTATGAAAATGTAAACGAATATAAAAATAAATAAGGTAGGCAGAGGAGTATAGTGTAGTCCCAAGTTGCACTAGTTACGTTTACGAATAGCTAGAGAGCCATTAGGCATCCATCGAGCACAGATCCAAAACAAAACTCTGCTATAAATATACTACTATAACTCTATGGTATGGGGTACCATAGTGTAGATAATTTTAGTTAATTAAGCACAAGAATTATGTTTCCAATCTCCTTCAACGTTTAACGATTAAATATTCACAAATAAAATTTAGCCCTAACTAACAACCTCGTACTGAAATCTCTTAATCTTAACAAAATTTTAAAGTTTGCTAAAATTTACCTATCTCCAATTCTAATAACAATAATAGGATTAATATTCACGTTGACTGTTTAATTATGATATTTTTTATGTTGTTTAATTTATATATTCAAAATGTCTTAATATGGACAAATATTAGTATTAAATTAATATAATTCCAATTACATGTAAAAATCTTTATTTTAAAATAAGGTTGAATAACTATGTCATATTAAAAAAAGTTTAAAAGTATTTTTTTCTTCTTTGGTTTAAACAGCACTGTTTATAATCTGCCATTTTTATCTATCACAAGCAGTTGAAAGGTTAAGCCTGAGAGGTTAAGTCCCTATAGCAAACACATCTATTGCATTGGGTTTAATATTCAACCAGCATAGCTCTATGCTGAGCCTACATTCAAATTTATGTGCGCGTCATTGCATACAACATGTGCCTGCAAGTGCTCTAACGTGAGAATTTTGCGAAAGCATTAGAGATTTTCAAAATTGTGAATCGTTATATAAATTTGTACATATACATTTTATGAATGCAGGCGCCGAGGAGACTAAGAGATGCTTATCGTGACCAGATTTGTCAGATACTGACAGAAGTCAGAAGTCATGAAAGGATCGATGAATTTAGAAGTACCACGACAAGTTTATCCATCTAACCACTATCAGCCATTTTGAGTAAGACATTCTGATCGAAATCCATTTCATTTCGATCACAGATCATTAATTTTAAATTTTGAAAGTGACTGAGATTTTTGTGTCAAAAAGTATACCTCTATAAATCTGTATTGTGCGTTTCTGTTAGTGCAGCTTATTATGTGTGTGACATTGACAATATGAACGTAAAAAATGCGCGTTTTACTTAATTTGAGCTATGTCATACATTTCATGTTATGTAAACGTTTAAGCTTTCTGCTCTTCTTTTCTATGTTAACTTTACTGTACCAAGACTTACGTTCCTCGGTACGCGCAATATTAAAGGACACGAAGATTTATCGCTACGTATTTAATATCCATTATACATAGATGCTTATTCTAATTTTAATTGTATTCGCGCTGAGACTTAAGCTACAACAGATTTTAATATTCCTTTTACGCGAGCTAATAATAATTTAGCCATGGTAAATAAATTAATTTCCCCCACAGCTCTGCCTAATTACGACGTAATTTACTGTTACGATATTTTTGTGTTACGAAACCGTTCCAAGTTCGAAGCCTGCTTGTTCTCACTATATACTTAACGTTAATTATATTTATTCGTACGTCATGTTAAATAATAAAAAGTGATAATAAATTGAAGGTGAGTGAATTTTTAGAACTTGTAAACTCAGGATTAACGGTCGGACGATGCTACAGATATTAATTGATAATAACCATAAAAAAATAAATAATTAATCACTGTTATCATCATCATAAACCCTTTTTCCGTTTCGTTGTTGATTGGTTTCGGCTATGATTCACACATTATCACAATCAATAAAAAACTATGATTCACTTGTCTTATAATTTTATTTTAAAAAGTTCTCATTTTTACATAACAAATAAATGCCATTTTTTTGAACAATTAAGTAACATTCAAAGTGAAATTATGCCCGAGTTATATGACTGATAATAATTCTTCAAGGTTATTAAAGTTATATAGTTATAATGTTTAACTAAGCATTCAATATCTGTTAGATGGGTCTGAGTATTTTAACAAAAGGCTAGAAATTGTATCGTGCTAGTTACACCGCTAGGTCTTTCTTCAAGATTCAATTTTAAAAATTGTTCCTTTCGGAGAGTCGCATCCCGAATATAAATGGATAAGAGTTTGACTATCGTTGCCTAAGCATTGTTCAAGAACACTTGAATTTTCTTTCTCTGTGATATTACACAAATACGTACGTGGTGATATGTACACTGCTTA
This sequence comes from Elbella merops, assembly GCA_018244855.1. Lineage (NCBI taxonomy): Eukaryota > Metazoa > Arthropoda > Insecta > Lepidoptera > Hesperiidae > Elbella > Elbella merops. The sequence continues at coordinate 10,142 of DWMG01003148.1, forward strand.
CATCTTAATATTTTACATTTTTTCGGGGATTTTTAGTAAGTCCACAATTGTGTTTTTTTATAACCTCCGTGCGGGAGGGAGGTGGTGAATGCTCATGCATACCACTGCGACCGTTCGCTGTGGTTATGTGGGACTCACGTGTGAAGCCGTGCCTTACCCACTAAACACCACCTGGATGGCTTTGACCTTAAGGGTCACGAAGGCTTCATCGGATGCGCCTCGTTCTTGGGTGGTCGAGGGGGAGTGTGGCAATTATGCCGGATGTAGTATTCTTATTTTAGAACTAAACACCCCCTGTCTCTGTACCTCCAGTTAATATTACGTAACAACGACTTGGTTTTCCAGCTCTCACATTTAATATTACGATTTTTTCCTATCGTTATCACGCCGTTCCTCTTATGATTCGTTCATATTTCGTTTCTAATTCCTTTGTCTTCGCTAACTTTAGGCACTAAATTAGAGTTCGTCCTAAGTACAGCTTTATAGTATTTACTTACCGAAAGCGTTTTGAACGCAAACTGCTATTAGAGTTTCAATCAACATAACAATCCCATTCGGTTCAATTTGGGACAAGCGCGGGCGGTACGCACAAACTATTGAACGCTAACATTTTCACGACATTGACTGACGCGTAGATAACACGTCAGTTCATCCATCAGTGAAACAGAAATACGTCTACCTCATCCAATGTGCCCGTGTGATCATTCAATTATTTCGATATGACTGTTTCGCCACAGACTCTTTCAACTAGACACGCAATTACTTAGTATAAATGGGATTTTATTATACTTTGTAGTTTTGTACTTTGTAGTAGTGTAGTGTTTTAAACTATTGTAGTAGTTATTTTAAAGACTATTTAGATCCAATGTAATAATAGTAAAAAAATTTGGTCTATTTGCATGTTGGAAACGAAAAAAACATTTTTTAATGTATTGAAAAATTAAACACCGTATAAAGTACATGTTCCTATTATCTATTTGCATGAATATTTAGGACTTTTAACATTTGTTTTAATACTCCCATTGAGAAATACCGTTGCCATTTTTATAATATCCATGAAGATATCTCGTGAATTTTCTGTCTGATAAAAATTTTGACAGTGAACAAAAATATACTTTTATTTTGGTTGTAATCTTAAAAGGACATGGCTAAAAGTTATCGAATACTGACCATATCAATGCGTGTTGACTGACATCCTATCAATCACCCTGCTATCTGGAAAAAATACTTCCTTGCTGCGTCAGTAGCCGGATACGCCGATTGGATTGGAGAAACATCCCTATACCTATCTTTTTTGATGCATTTTTCTTTCTTTGTCTGCGCTGTTTTAAATAGAAAAAAAACTATATTTTCATAAAACATATAGTGAGATAAAACCGAATTATAGAATAAACAATAAATAATTTAGAATATAAGAAATTATCGAGAAGCTAGAAATTGAATATATACAACAAATTTTTTAGAGATAAGTTGATATTTGTATTTACAATACATTTATTAACAACAATTGAGATATTCAAAATCTTCTTAATCGTTCGTTCGCTTCCAGGGCTACTGCACATCGCGCGATGTTCCTATTTCTAGCGGCTGGTTGTATTGCAAGCACAATGGACCACGGTGGACTGTGTGTCTTTTACTAATGAAATCTAACAATATCTACATATTCATAACACAATCATCATTATCAACTTCTTAGTCGTTCCATTCTTGGATACGGATCTCCTTTCAGAATGAGTAGTGTTAAGTCAAAAGTCCACCATGCTGGCCAGATAGGGTTTGGCAGAAAACTAAGCTAACTATACAATTTTTTTCTGTGTTGTTAATAAAACGATTACCAAAAACCACTTACATTAATTAACACAATAATTTATATACAACAATATCAAAAATGTAATATAGAACAGTATGTAATATGTACCTTATAAATCAGGATACAAAGTGATTTGTTTCGAATGTATGTAGTATGTAGGATGTAGTAGCTTCGAAAAACTCTTTGTTTAAAAATGGACCCCTTTATTTGAAAATAATTTTTGAAACACCTGAAATAATTTAAAATAATCCGAGCTCTCATTCGCAGCCAGTGAATTACAACCTGTATTATAAATTCTGCGAATCTCACG
>DWMG01003149.1:0-12259 GCA_018244855.1 Elbella merops
TTTTTAATTTTAGTTAAATCGTTATGTCTGGACCTCGATGCAGTAGGAAGAGAGCATCCAGTATATTCATAAGAACCACATAAATATACATAGTACATATGTAGGTGTACTTGAAGAATTATAAAAATATTAAGTTTTATACTCGCGCATTACAAACATTAGATACATCCTTTTATATTTTCAAATAACGTATAACTTCCTAGCCTCAATACATAAATAAATTATCGCATTTATCGCGCATTTTTTATTATCGCGCATAGAATACGAGTGATGTACTCGTAACTGATAAAATTTCCTGCCCCACATGCTTACTGTCACCCAGGGTTAACTGGGAAAGAATGCCATTAGGCAATTAGTATGTTCTGTATCTCTTAGGGTAATGAGTTACATAATATCACACGTCATATCAACAACCTATCTCAGTCCTCTTCTGGACATAGGCTTCCCCAATGGGCGCCATTCGGCCCTGTCCTATCATCCTGTGTTACATAAGAATAAATTAATAAGACCCATTCGCACTTATGTAATTAATACGCACAAAAATAAGTTTGTAAATAAGGATTCTAAATAAACTCGGTACTTGAGACTAAATAAATAAATACCATCGGCAATTATGTAATTAATATCCACATTAAAAGTGAGTGTGCTCGTATATAAATTGAGTGTTTGAAGCGAGCTCAGGTGTTCATTGTTCAAAAGTGTTGGATGATCACGAATATTTGTCGCGTGATGTCAGAAGCCAGCGTGAAGCGCGATAAGGTAATTGTGAATGCGTGTATCTGTCCCACGGATATATTGCGACGGGGAGCCTGCGCCGGCCGCCCGGCCGAAGGATGCGCAATGTTGCCCACAAGTTGAATTTAGCTAACAATGTTATCTCATCCACTCAAAACCATTCGTAAGTTTGTCTGTCGCTATGTTACAGTTGTTGTGTTCCTGTTAAACTTTGTTACAGTTAAACTTTGTTCGTCACGATGTTGTCACGATGAAATAATTGAAGTTTTATTATAAAGTACCTAAATGTTTCATTTTAAATTTTGGTCAGCAGAAAATTGCATAGTTCAGTGGAGTAATACGCGGAATGCATTAAAATAATAATTTCTGAAAGATTCCCGAAATGCGAGTAATAATTTAAAATGAGGAAGGAACATAAGGGTATCGAAGCTTGTATCAGGAGAGGCGCGGTGTTCCGACATGTGTATCTGTGCGCAGGCGCAGGTATCTACCTGAGATGGAATGCCCGATACGCTTCTATAATGATGTTAAAACAAACTGTTAGGCTGTCATTAACGCAGCTCACAACCAAATGGGGGAGGCCCATTATAAAAATTTGTCCCATCCGTTTCGGTCCAAATTTATGGTTATCGAGATGCCCCGTTTTTCTTGGGCCATTGAAATTTTATTGTCCCATGATTTGAGTGGGAACGTAGATAACGATGTTTTGGATTGGGATTCGGTATCATTTGAGATATAAGCGATGAATGAACACATTGAGCAAGTTTTACATAAAAGTAAAGTAGAGTTACAGAAACTACAGTTTTCTAAATTGGACAGAAAAGATTCTCTCACAATTTTCAATACACATGATGATATAAAATAAAGTTAAAATAAAGTTTGTTTAAATAAAAATGTGAAGCGTTCTTCAAACGTTCTCAGGACAATCAACCTCAAGTTTTGTTGAGAAAAAAAGTTGCCTACTACGGAGTGACGATTGAAATTTTCGTATCTACAAAAAGACAACGGGGAATCTGTGAGCCATTTGTCAGCCAATTATTTCAATGCGTTTTGTTTGCTTTTGAATACTAAACTATTTTAATTAACATATTAATAGTATTTGGAATAATAAAAATTCCATTGTAAAGGCGCGTGCGGGCAGGACTGCAACTCTGCATCTAAGACCCGTATTTACCAAGAAGCATTTAAATAAATATACCCTAACACCGAATTCGTTCACGTGCTATTCTTTTTTTAAAATTCGCGCCCTCCAGTTTTTTCTCAACGGCCATTTCAATTAAAAATTCCATAGACAAATTAAAATATCAGTTCATAACGCAAGTTTCGGATTGAACATCAATAGATTTGTCGTTTCCTCATGAACACTTTTTATTTATATTGCTCGATGGTATAGATCATGGCAATCATCATCAACTCATTTATCATTCTATTTTTAACTGCGTATGTGCTATTATTAAGCTTCAGGTGCTAACCACATTTATATGGGTGGTTTCGAATAAGGCTGATTTATACTGGTGTTTTAAGACATTACTGACCAGAATGCTATCCTCACAAAGCTACGTGCACGTAATACAGGAGCGGTGGCTCGCTCGTTACGTATCGTATTTTATGGACGCGGTCTGCGCTATGCAAAACTCGCCTTCGATAATCACGTACACGAATACCAGTTTGACTTTGCAGTCACCGTGGATTCTATTTTATTAAATTTGAACCTTAAAGCTTTAAATTATGCCAGTTTATTAATTATAAATTATAAACAGTGTCTATATAAATAAGGTGAGTATATGCTTTCTATACCTGTAAACGTAGTTATTTCATTTAATCCACTACTTACTAATCAAATTTGTAATGTAACTTGTATATTAATTCTAATGAGTGACATAAAGTTTCATTCAGATTCGCTTGCATAAGCATTTAATAAAACATACTATGATGCCAAAACTAAAGAGTGTGTTACACAAATTTAAATGTTAAGTTAAAACACATATAATTTAGCTAACGGTTCAATTGGCACTGAGTGGTGATTCACAACAGATAAATTCAGTTCCCGTGGCAGGCTGTACAGGTGTAGAATTAGTGATAATATGCGGGCTAATCGAATGCGTTGCTGGCGTCCGACGCTGGCGCACTCTTAGCGACGCAAGAAAGTTCCCGTTCAACGGATACTTTGCATTTTTACTGTCAACGACTATGCACATTTTTCCTTTAAAAATTTGATCGGGTTCGTCGATGGTTGGAAAAGAAACGGAATTGGGTTTAGATTTCAGAAGTTATCAACTGTAGCAATTGTATATATATAATGGTGATAGTGTACTACGCTCTTCTGCCTGCTCCTTGGTGAAAATACATTCGTGATGATATGATATGTTATTTCAGAAGTTCGGTCGCTGGTGCATGTCAGCACCATCACCGTTATCACGCGGCCGCTTTGATTGTTCCGTAGTGCCCTGTCCCAATGACAGCATGACGAATGGTCCGATGCAACCGATAGATAACAACGAAGACGTGTCCACCACTACCCGCTCGCTGTCCTGTCACCGTCAAAAAACAAATAAGGTCTAATGATCGATCGCTAGACCTCTGTTTTGGACCCTTTAAAATACGACTTATCTCGCTTTAGGCTTAGGCTGGTCACCGTATATTTTATAAGATAGCTTTGTCAAAATGTCGCAAGCGCGCCAAAACAGGTTCCCGTCTCAAATACACTTACACTCGGTACTTCGGATAAGTCGAAGACAGGTGGTATATGTCATCGTTAGGAACGTAGTAGGCCAATGCACATATGTCTATTTGTAAGCATACGTGCCCTAAACACCGTTCCGTAGCTCTACAAAAGTTCAGTACATTTTTATGCATGATAAAGATAAATATTTGCTACTTCCAGTTGGAAGCTATAGCTCTGTAAAAGCTTAGTTTGTTTTATTTATCACTTGCGGTTGCGAACCAGAATAACGACCGCGCTAAAAATAGAAGGAAAACGTACCTTACAACTATTATTATCAATTGTCCTTTTGTACTGCAACGTGCATGTGTAGGGATTATGATTTTGTTTATGTTCATTAACAATATTCCATTATGCATACATACATTGAGTATACATTTACACGTTTTAGTATTGTTATTAGTGATATATTTAGCACAGATTGAGTTTGCCTCGTATTACGTTGATCTAATACGAGAAGAATTCACATATTCAATATGTACGTGTACAAAGAAATCTGAAGTAGTTATTAAGTGGTTAAATAAATCTATTTATAGATGTAGCGCAGGCGTAATGTGGAATATTGATGAGGGCGCAGCGTTTGTGTACATATTGGCTCGAACGAGGCAATAGAATATTTAAAGTTCTAACATAATCGGGCTTAGGTTTCAATTAGAAGGGTCGGCTAGAGCCGAGGGTCGTGTATAAGCCACCGTATATCGTATGAACCTCGTTATTACATCCAGTGTTATTAATAGACGTTGTTGCATAAATTTTAATAGCCGCATTTGTCAGATAGGGATTGGTGTCATACGCACTAGTAATATCTACGAGTATCGCTGCTCGGAGCTCCGCGCCGCTATATGTTGCAATACGATAATGTGCACGTATCATTGAACTATGTTTATCTTAGGATTGCAGGTGGGTTTTCTTTTTATAGCATCAATATGTACATCTGAGTTCTATCAGGTTTGGTAAAATAGAGTTTTTGGTAGATATAACTAAATGCACTTAGATAAGAATACTACGTTGTACAAACAGACTAACAAATTTTTACCATACTTCCTTAAAAATGTATTTCGCGCGTCTCTGTAGAAATCATCATAGAATTGAATTGTTTCATTTTCGGATATTTTAATAGAGTGTACTGCTAGATACATGTATGTACATATGTATATATGTTTAATACATACACTTATACTTTAGTTATCTTGAAGATTTGGGTAATCTATTAAATTCAACGATAGTCAACATTTTCGTTACGTTGCTTATAACGTCGTTTCACCATACCTATTGTGTGAATCATGGCATTTCATCCGATAGGACCTTTCCTCTGCCGTGAAATGTATATGGCCTTGATACAGAATCGATCGGAAAATGTTGAACAGTTAGCTGGGTTGGTTGGTTTCGAGGTGTCCGAGCAATGTGGTATCGAGTATATCAAATGTTAAGTCAAGCTATCAAATGATGGGGGCATTCCGTCGCGGGATTGAGCCGCGCGCGCGGCGAGCGGCAGAAATGTGGCCGCAACGCGACACCGCCGCGCCGCCGCGGCGAGGTCGGCTACTGCACTGCGCATGCGCGACCTAGCCGCGCCTCGCGCCGCGCGCCGCGCACACAGCACACAGCACACAGCACACACACAACGAACACACCATCACCAAACATCAACTTTATCTTACAGTAAATTGATTTTTATAACCGCCACACACCAATGTAGTACATATTTACTGTACATAAACCCAGTATTGCAGAGTTGCGTCGCGTGTACTACGCACAAAAGTACGTTTATTGGTTTGAATTATATTATAACTCCATTAAGAGCGCAGATACCTAATCTGCAATGTGTAAAGTACGCACATAAATGTCATGATTTACTATGGAGTCGTAAATACTTATGTTAATAAGGTGCGCTAGAGGCGGCGTATCACTGCGTGGATGCTATTGCAAAATGGAAACGCACCGCGGAGCTCGGCCATGTTCGTACCTCGTGGCTAAGTAATATTTCCTTCGGTTCGCTTATGCAAATTTAATATATTGACATACAATATACATGGAAATATATGGAGTGGACGTGTAAAAGTGACGGCGACTGTGCCCGCCATCGCGCACCGCGAGGCAGCGCTACACTGCGCTACGGTGCCGACCTACATGCTACATGCTTCCATTCGAGATTGGATACCCACGTGGCTGTCCAAATCGAATACATCGAATTACTGTGTTGTCAGTCACGCTCGCACTTAACCTATTGAAATTTTTTTTTATTTTATTTTAATCACACGTGCGCTTACTCCGGCTGTATTTAACGCTACCTCGTGTTAAGAGGCCGATGGATAGGAATAATTTGGCGTTTATAATTGAAAACAAGTGATGTGCATATTATGATAGTTTGAGCTGTTTCTCGTGTATAGCGGAGACCTTTGGCCCGAGCGGGGCGCGGCGGCACCTGCAACTCGCGATAATGTTCGTCGTAATGTCCGAGATTTATGTCGATGAATTAAAATGAAATGTCACTTAATATAATCAACATACCCCGCGGCGCGCCCGCACATCTGCGCGAGCTGGTATAAAATAAACGCGGATGAATCACTTTGTTTTGCACTTCATTCTTGGAATCGATTAATAATTATAATAATTTATCTCACCGATAAAACAATAATTAACAACGTCGGTAGTCATACGAGACGTCGTATAAATTTCCTAATGTGAAACCTAGTGTAACATGATACGGCGAGCGAACAGGTTGCTGGTACACCTGTGAAGCTCACGTCAACTCTGCTAATAGACCATACCATTCAAATTAGTTTTTAATAATATCCAGAAATCTCGATTAGTACTCCCATAGCGCAGATTGATTGTAAAACTTTCCTTTTACACTGCAGTTTTAGAAAAAAATTTTTTCGAGAAATAAAATCTTATCAGAATCTTAAGCACACATTTTTAGGTTCGAATATTGTACGGCTGTGTTAAACTGGCAACATTTCCGATAGTAAGACCACATAAAGACTAAAATTGGCACCGAACGCTGGAGCTACATAGCCGCCTCATCATGTGTCGCCTTCATGTTGACTTCACCAAATAAGGGCAGGTCGTTGCTCCATGGTCTTTGTTTAAAAAAAACACAACTCTTTTAAACGTGTACGGAAAGCCAACTGCGCTTGAGTAATGTGACAAAAGGTAACATTTGTATTTCAAGAATTTGTGAGGAATTAAACTGTGAGGAATTGTCGTGAGAGCGAAATTTGTATGTTCAAATATATATTTGTAATGAGCTTGTGCCAAGCTTGCACTTAAGAGATTCTCCACATTTTCACACACTACTTTGCCACAATCTAAAAGCGTATTTTTTTTTATAAATTATGTCACATTGAAAATTTAATTATGTCACATTGAAAATTTATACGCATGTAGAACTACACATATCAAATTATGAATTTAGATAGCCATCGTTTATCCTTGATATACTATACCTCGCTTACAGATTCAATATTGCAAATGTATTCATAATTGTTATTGGTATTATAATGGTTTGAATATATGTAGATTTCCTACGGTTCAGGTTGGCGCGGAGTATCGTGTATCATGACAACACGGGGTCTCGGAGCTGCCAGGTGTGCGCCTGGAACATTAATCGTCGATCCACCTTCTTATAGATCACAATCGAAACCAGTTTTATTATTTTAAAGTTGTAACTTGTAAATGACGCAAGTGTTGGTGGTGCGCGCAGGTGCGTGTACGGTAACATGAGGACCGAGACACACGGGCGCCTGCGTTGACACACAAACAACGAAATCTATGGTGTTATATACGAATTTATTTACATATCTACATTCTCACTTACCAAAGCTATAGGGAAAGCAAGGGACATGGCTAAATGATATAATAATAATAGTCATGTCAATGATTGTGTTTAACAGTATCGAAATATTAACCAAAATGTATTAATAACGAGTTACTATATAACTGAAATTGTATATCATTACCATATATATAACATTTTATACATAGTACTAAATGGACATTAATGGTATATTATATTCTATGCAGTTAAAGATTTGTACGCTTAAGGTAAAAGTTGTAATATTCGCCACACAGGAAAACTTGTTCGAATTTTCTTTTCCGTTTGGTTCAATGAAGGTTAAGAACATAAATAAACGTTTGACCATGTAAATAACAAGATGTCTAAGACCATAAATGTTATTTTTTGTTCATTAACACAAAAACAACATAATAAAACAAAGACCAAACAAATAAATTATACGAATGTTTCAAGTACAATACTTCTCGTTAATAAAATAATCTCTGATTTATTAGTATATATTAATAATTAATTATAAAAATGTTTTAATTACTACCATCTATCAGCACGGCGGGTCCAGTAGTGAACGGAAATGTTAAAGTTTACTGGATACAATTTAAATATTTAATTAAGTATTTATTCGTCTTTACATATTACGCCATTAATATTTAAAAAGGAAGATTTAACTCTAAGCAGTCTCTCACATATACTCTCCCAAACCTCGCACTATATTACTCGTATATGTAGTATTGAACAGCGTTCTCTCCCAGTCCTAATGTTTATCTAAAATTTAAGATATTCAAGCAGTCTCATTTTACTGCGCTCGTCGCGTAGATGTCAGTAATTGAATACACATTAATATTGACGTAAACTGATAACTCGGAATCGATTGGCAGAGATCACAAGGTTAGTTGATACTAATATGAACAGGGCCATATAAATTAATTAACGATGTCGAGCGGACAACATATGATAAAATGTCATCGTCCTTCTCTCAGGCTTCCCGCATAGACAAATAGTGCAAATTGTAAGGACTATCGTTATTATTATAACACGATGATAGGTTTCTTAGTGATCAGGCAGGGAGTACCAAGTGATATCAAGAGGATTAAGAGTATCAAGTCCACCCTTAGAAACTTGACGTGCTTCTCTACATTCATCACTCCCTTCATATACTGGTATATACACGTCGGTTTCGCACAGTTCTGACTCTCTCACCAGCCAGTATCTGACTTACGTAGAATAACTTGCCTATAATTACCCGCCCAATAAGGTCGGCTTAATGTAATGGTTGCCTTTAAGAGGACGGTATTGTTACATAAATTATTATCTTGATTAAGTTTAACTTTAACGTAGTCTACTTTATAATAACTTGTAACCAGTCTGAAACATAACCTATAAAACAATCAAAATACATCTAATAAATAAATAATCGTGTCCGATTATTTTGAACCGAGCTGTGGACCATACAAAGACACCTCATTAATTTAAGGGTTTCATTTATTCATTCTATATATTAAAGAAATCTTTATATTTCTCTTAAATCAAATAAATAACTGGTTAAGCTCTTCGATGAAATGAAATATGGTGGAATAAATCGATCAGTGGTCTCAAAGTTACTTAACGTGTTTAACTGTGCTGTATGATATATAAATCTGTAAACAAACCTGAAAAAGCTATATGGATATAATTATATGTGTTTTTTTATGTTTTAGACATTTGTGTTTTAAACTTTAAAAATAAAAGAAACGCTTGTTATGTTGAGAAAATAATGTATAGAGAAAAAATGTTCAGGCGAAACATACGTATTTACGTTCACAAATAATAAGTTTTAAAAGAATAGGCAGCTCAGTCTTAATGTTTTAATGTATTCATTATGCGTTTTAGAACAATGATTGATTTGATAAGTAAATATTTTTACTGTGGCTTACGCATAATTTACTTTATTAATCCCTTCTATTTTATATTGAAGGAAGTACTGCAATATTTCACTTATTTATCTATAATGGAAAAAATTGTGACAATATAAGTATTCAAAAGGTCTTAGAATATAAATTTAATTATATCTTAATATGGTATATGCATGGAACATTACTACTACACAAAATTCCTTATACTCACATATACATATATATATATATTAATGCCAGGTCCCCTACGGGGAAAGCAGGCCGAATATGTTTATCCTTACTAATTTTGTCTTTACAAGTCCTTACCTACAATATTCCCAATACCGGTTTTATTTATAGATATAGGTACATGTTATCGCAAAACTTTCTTCAAAAAAATTACTTCTAATCGGACCTATTTATCAATAATAAGACGTTATACAATACCTTATAATATTGTAAATTCGTTTTTAAGTGCACAAAGACACGTATTATCTCCGTCACTGTCTGGCGTGTGTGGCTGTATGTGCCGTACGTAACGCGACCCGGGCAGGCGGCGCGGCGTCGTCGCTCGGCGCCCTGTCGTCTACCAACCGCCTATCATTATTCCCATCCAAAGTATACACCAAACGACCTTTTTATCCAAGCATTTTGATACAACGAGACGAGAATACACAAAACCGAATAACACTACAACTACTATACGTGATTACATTAAAAATGCAAGCCCAATGGACCCCTGCGTAGTGTCGTGGTGAGGAATGCTAGTTAAGCTTAATTAAATTATCAAATAATATTATATATCAGAAAATATTAAAATTAAGACATGTTATTGTGGACTTTTGTTTTACTTAGGATTAGCGTGACTGCTACGAAAATATATAATGATTTTTGTGCATAATGTGTTACGAGGTTGTAAAGTGAGGTTAGTTGTCAAAGTTATATTTCTGCGACAATGTGTAACAAGCGGATAATGCCACGCTCGCCATCGGGATTCCATTTATATCTGTCTCTGTTTTCCTGTACCGGTGCACATCGAGAGCGATGATCTGGGCCCGGTGGACGTTACCTACCTCATTCCTCCCACTTGTACTCAATATATTAAATTCCATGCGTGAGACCATTATGACTTTCAGCGGTCAGTACTACACATGTATAATAGACATATATACTTAAACGTAGCATTAATAATAAGGTTGTTGTGACACCGTAATAAAATTTGTGTGCGCTAATATTATTAAGGAAAACGAAAAATAAAGAACAGATCGCTCACGTACGGTGTTGGCGAGGCCCCAGAACCTCTCCATTTTAATTCTTTCTGTAAATTTATATCAATCAGACGACTGCCATTTTAAGCAAATAGAAACTAGAGGCCAGATGGAAGCCAATTCCTAGATAGGCTGCCAACTTGCCGTAACACATATAAACATTAAGTTGGATGGTGTTCGTTGCCAAAACCGAACAGATCACAATTTGCAATATAAATGAATTAAACGCTGACCTCAATCGACGTACATTTAATTCAATGCACGTGCTTATTGTTATACCTTGAGGACGTATAAATACTTAATTCTTCAATACGTTAATACGAACAGAATAGCGTAGCGAAAACATTTCTCAGGTTGTATTCTTTAAGTAAACAATATGAGCAGTTAAAATGTTAAGCGAGATACGAGGCACCCGATACACGCACGGGCTCATAAATTGCTTATGTCCACATTCTCGCCGCTACAACTAACTCAAAACCTCTCGCCTCGGAAAGGAAGGTGATGATGTTTTTGTTAAAATATTTAGGTCAATATAAATGTCTTTTATTTTTAGAGCAGCACGTAAATTGATTCTTATGGATTTCACTCCTTTTTAGGCATTATCGAGAGTAGGTATTTAAAAAATAACTCTATGTAAAATTTAATGATGATGTGTTGTTATACACTAGGCTATTTCGAGTAACGCTATATACGTCCATTATGCGTCTACAGTTTATATTATGCCAATGCTAGCCATCTACTCGATAAACGCAGGCGACGGTGCATAACCATTGCATAACACGTCTACATCTTGTAATTACCTATCAGCCAAGGTAATCAATGCAATCTGTTGGAATACAGAGTGGGCTATACCATAAGAGGCTTCGTTATTATGGTAAGAGTGGAGTCAGCTCCGATGTTCGGTGGATTCGCGGAAGCGCGGCGTCCGTGCGTCTGCCCGCGCGCTCCACCTGCCTGCGCCGCGGGCTATTTATAACCGAGACCGTACCACGTACATAGATTAAAAGTATGCGGTGGATACTGCCAAGTCTCAGGCTTTTCGTGCATACAAATTAGCTTAGTGAGTATTTTGCAATGGAAAAGTTAACGCGGGAATGGATAATAGAGTTGTCCCTGTTAAAGGTACTTTATTACAGAGCTATTTTTGTATTGTGCAAAAAGATTCCACGGTTTTACTGTGCTTTGGTTATCGAAATTATTGAAAATCATAGACAATAATCGAAGATTCCATTCGGCTTTTATATTGTCGTATATTTAAATTGTTATTGTTCTGTATTTGAATTTTTAATAGTAGATACGTGCATATCTAATGGCAATAATAATAATGGGAAATACATTTATGATTTTATTACGTTAATTAACACCCGTGTATAAGTTAAGGAAGCACTTAATTCTAATACTATTCAAGGTACATATTGTTTGACATTATTCAATTGACCCTTCTCTACACGACAAAATAATAATCTTTGGCCGATAAAACGCGGCGTACTTTATTCTCTAACTACGGTTCTATAGTAAATATACTTAACATAAACAATATGGGTACGTAACGATATAACCTACATAGATATTATAAAATTGCGCAGTTTCCCCATTTGATAATTTTCCACGACACGACACATTTAATTACGTACCCAATTCATTGAAGGTTTTATTGCTGTGGAAACATTAAAAAGTGAAACGTCAAGTGTGACTTATCGACAGCGCGCCCGCCTGCCGTTGCTGTAGCACAATAAATATTATTTTTAACGATCAGTGAAGCCGGTGTTTGCACACTATATGTCCGACATGTTTACGTAACAGTGTTCAGATGGAGGGAGCCGTTTGCGTAGTGACCGCCGGTAAACACACGAATCACTGGCTTCCG
>DWMG01003150.1:0-12258 GCA_018244855.1 Elbella merops
TTTCCTTCACCGTTAGCAAGTGATATTTAAATTTAAAACGCACTTTTTGTAAAGAGGTGCGTGCCATGGGTTTGAACTCGACACCCCCAATATAAAGATTAATAGAGTTCATGACGCCTCTACGTAAGTATACTTGTTCTCTGTCGTATGTTTGCCTCATGTTGGCCCGCGCTCGGTGCACGCTGCATTTCGAGCCCGTGCTTAATGACTTAATATCTCTATCGGTCAAATTGATATGCAGTTTGGATTGCAACACAGTAGCCGTAGGAAACAAAGGGATTTTAATGTTGGATTAACGTAGAGGTAAAATTTATATGAATTGTAATAATTTTGTTTATAAATACCACTTCGTTTTCATAGTCCCACTTCAGGACACTTTCCTCAATATGCGCGATTTATATACCTACTTACATACACGTACAAAGACATATGTCTAATATATGCACAGACAAACCGACACAGAATACATTATTAGATATCCCAGATATCCGCCCTACTGGGATTCGAAACCTGAGCTATTCCCAAATAGAAAAGTCCCATATACTCGTAGAAACCTAATTAACACCAGTTTAATTTACTAACAATGGGTTTTCTTCAAAGGCGAAATATAATTCATTAGAAAATTATACTTGTAATTACGGTCAAAAATTGTGCTATCCCTTTGAACATGAACATTTGTTTATGTACTCTGACATTCTCATATCTATGAATATAAGTTTTTACCAGACCGGAGACCTTAATAATTACGTAGCATAATAACAACCTAAGTCACTAACGGAACCGCCATCGCCATAAAGAAATCCAATTGGTTAAAGCAATTAAGACAATAGAATCTGGGCAACTACATTAACGCAAACCCAATTAAGAGCGAACTGGTAATTTTGCGTCAGCGTCAATTAAAGATCACGATGTACTTAAATGAGTTTTTTTTTCCATTACTGATCGTAGCCAAAAAAATTTGGACGTTCATCAGAAATGGGATTAACCCCATTTACCAATGAACTATCGTTTCAACTCTTTGACAACTATAAACTAATCTCTGTAACAGATCGGATAAGATCTAGCTAATTAAATAGAAAAATAGCTTAAAAAGCTACATTAGACAGAAGCAAGTCTAAATATTGTGCTAGGAGTACAATAAAATCTCTTTTAACCGTATTTGGCTTTAAAAATCTTCTCTTGAATCTATTTATTTTGCATTTGTACATAGATTTATTTTATTATTATATAATTACCATATCGTGAACGGTCTGTATCAGTCAACTGTTGGACATGGGTCTATCCTAATGAACTCAGCTTAAGCCAAGCTAAGCCCATTGCAGATCGTCATCCCACCTAGTCACAAGGTGTCCTTGCTCCTCTGACCTGCGATCTTCACTTCAGAATCCGTTTACTTCATCATTTATCAGTTCATTTATTATTATTGTATGCTTAGTGTGAATTACTTCAGTGGCGAAATCGTATATATTCGTATGTACACACCGTTGTGTGCTATAGTCATATTAAATAGTTCATATATATAATACAAATCTACATCCAAACCAAAATAATACGTATAATATTAGTAGTTTTGTCATTGCAAATGGCAATGAAGCACCTGAGTAGAAGACAATCAATTTGTTATAATGAGAATCGTGTACTTTCTCACAGGTTCGTGCAAACCCTTACAATCTCACTGTTAGTATATTTCGCTACCTTTTAGAACATACAATATACATCCCTTTTTATTTCATTATTCTTGTTGAAATACTTCAAAAACCCAAAAAAAATTCTATCAATTATGACCGGTTATTTCTTCAATAAAGAATGAAAATAATGGGACTCAACATTTTTGCTTTCGATTAAGTTCAATACAGATATTTTTAATACATTGATATACGCGCCAAATTTACACCGATCTCATGCTATTGAACTAGGGGTGACTCCTTAATGTTGAAAGATCCAGATAGAAAAAAAAGCAGTAAGCAAATTCAAATAAGGCGTTTCGCTCGAGGCTGTACAAGGCACCGAAAACGAGCGTGCAGCAGCTAATTTTACACTGCGTATGGTTGGTTACCGACTTGCTCATCTAAATCAATTCGTCCGTGAACTTTTTAAGAAAACATTTTATTGCTCCAATAAATCAGTAATGCCTGATATTAATAACTATCTTTTGATAGAGCACGAACTTGACACTGTAATTTTATTTACTCCAACGTTTTCATTAGTCTCGTCCTATGTAAAAATTTCTCATTCTACTCTTATGGTTTCGAAATCTATTTTAGGGATATTTGTATTGTTTTTTGCTCCTATTTAATTAATGTTCTCTAGATTTATCATCGGTCGTTAATCAAGAATGATTAAATTACGCCCACGTGTTTAAGGCAGTTTGTTGTGTGACCATAAATTATTTACAGTGGTTATTCATATAGCACACGTGTCAGTAAATTCAACAGCCACCGAAAAAGTTAATTTATTTGCATTCCACTTGTTCTCTTCATTGACTTTAAGAATCCTTCGGGATAATAATTAAAAGATCTTTGTGTAAATCTCGGAGCGTGTTTTGGCGATGACAACATCACTGCTCCACATTTCCTCGCCGTGAAGATACGAGCTAATAACAAATTGCCTGTCAGCACTGCAATGATAAATATGTGAGGAGGGAGCCGTGATACAATCCGCGTGTCTAATTATAACTTATCCAAATTGGATATCCCTACTTTCGTCAGAGACCAAAGTTTTTGTATCGATATTACAATAGCATTTAGTCTATATTTTTTATTATTTTTTTTTATTTAACCTATGACTTTATTAGGAATTGACTTTTACGTACATATTTTATTGTAGTTTAAACTTACATTTCTTCCAAAGGATCTTATAGTGTTTTCAGTAGTATCACTACTTTTGTAATAAACATTTTTGTTCGTGAAATATCTCGAGCTGTTATTTTTATTTACACCTAAAACAGTTTTGTGCTATCCATTGCCATTAACAATAATTTATAATTCTACTCGATTGAACATTTCCAATTCAACATTGTATAAACTCGGCAATAAATAGACGAATTTACGATGTGCAAACTGCATTGATACGAGATCTAACACGCTATATATCTCTTATAATGCTTTAATCCTATACACCATAAACGGTTTTTGATAAATAGCTCATTGTCTAGTTCATTATTTAGTGGTGTTGCTAGAGCGTGTGGGTCAGACTGTCTTAACGGGGTAATAAAATCAATAGATTTATCAGGGGCGTCTAATCAGGAATCGTTGACCATCGGGTCGTCGCGCCCGCTGTTTACGACTGCCGTTAAATTTGCATTGACAGCATTAAGTAACGCAATATTCTCTATTTACTAAGGAGCGTTCATTGAAATTTATAACACGCCAAAATTTTTATTGCCCCTCGCTGAACACTAGTCATCACGCCGTTTACACATGTAATGATGCTCATTGTTTTCGTTGAAATCATCCTTGAGTTATGGTGATTTCACGAGCGTTGCAAACAGTCTAATGAATTGTTTTAAAGATATCATTTAGTACACTTGTTGCTTCCACACAATTAATCACAAGTTGTAATTGTTGCCAAGAAAGCTTCACATCAATGAACAGGGCTGGAGTTACGGTGCGCGCGTGGACTTGGTACGAATGTAGTATTTTAACAAGCTTATTTTTAATATTTAATTTTGAATACTTGTCACTTGTAGCTTTTACTACTTCTTGTTTTTTGGACTTGGCATCTTTAATATGACGCTGTACTAATATTTAAAGTATCTTATCAGCTTTAAATTTTCTAAGCATTCTTTCATTACTTGTTAGTATATGTGTGTAAACTCAAAGGATGTATAATGGTCAATATTCTTATATACTAATGTGTCCTGTGTGCTTGTAAATTAAAATCCAATAGGTATCAAATTTAATGCGTAAGAAATAATATAGCAGCTTCTTGTGTAATTAATTTGGAAATCCTAAATTCCTATATTCGAGCTGGAGACATTAATAAGGAACAATGTCCATTTCGCACAAGATTATTTCTGTAGACAGCGTTATTAAATCACGTTACAACACTACAAAACGTGGACTGGATCCGATGAAATATACCGTTTCAACTCGATTCCGGGAACCGAGATGGCTAATTGGCTAATTCTATTGAAAGAACTAATGGCTTGAGCCGGTGTACGTGGCTCACGGCGCAGGGCTACGTCACACGTTTCATCCGGCTCATATCTGTGTAATAATAATTTATTTTTTAGCAGGAAGTTGTGACATTAAACGTGTTATGCCTTATGTCGTTGCCAAGCGTGTGTGTGTAAGAATACTTTGATTTTTAATAAGGAAAGTATGACAATGAACTTGGTATGCATCATGTTGCTTGTAAAAGTTGAACTCTAATTGTTTATCTGGTTTATTTTATTTCCGATCATTATTTTTTTAATTAGTATCAAGGCTGTGGTTGAAAGAAAATGTGTACCTAGTTGAAGTTTTCTGCATTAATCGATAAGAGAAACAATGTGAACGTAATATCAATTTTAACTTATTGTAGTGACACTGAAGAAAATGTTTAAACAGTTGTTATATCTGACGAAACGATTATGGATTTCATGTAAAGCTAACAAAGAAATGTACAGGAACATGAGTTGAAAGTATTTATTGTATTTGCTCTAACGTAGTGGCTATAATTTTAGGTGTTAGCACAAAACATGATATAGGTTCAATTCATCCTTTAACCTTTGTATCGTACTACTGTTCCCGATTAATTTACAGAGTAAGTTTTAATTAAGCCCGCTGACATCCCTAGACAACACAGTAGTCTTAATACACATGAATCATCTCAAGCTTTTGCTAGGTTATGACTATCATAACAGATTGTGGCTTAAACAAGACGTAGTGTCCTGCAAACACCGATCACTCAAATTGAGTGGAGGATTACTGTGATGGTTTTATTTTGCGGATCGTTTGGAACAAAGTAGATGATAGAAGCTAAGCTATACTAAATGAAATGTGTCTGTGACTAACCTTAGAAAGCGGTTCCGGCTAATATCTTCTAATATGTACATTCAGATTAATTCATACAGTTTGCAGACTTCAATCAATAATATATAGAAATAAAGAAAGAGGAAAATATTTCTTTAAAATGAGATTCTTCTCATTCGCAGGCTGCGTAGCTAGCTATCTATAGATGATGAGTTGTACATATAAATATTTGACTAAAAACTGGCTATGAAAGATAAAGCGATAGCAACGAGACATTAGTATTTTTATATTATATGCAGAAAATGCAGTTTTACGACAGTCCAATGTGAAGTGTCGTGTTAACAATGTTTTATTTATTAATAGCACATCAAATTTTATTAGTATCATCATCTTCATGGCCATCAAACTCGTTATCGTTTCTCTGTTTGAAATGGGTTTCCTCTTAGAAAAAAAAGGGTTAAGGATTAAAATTCTTGTGAGCTCGCCAAATGTGAATTAGCAAACTTCGCACTTAGTAGAGTTAGAGAACATTATACATGACTCTAAAATACTATACAGATTTTTACATTATTTTCCTTATACACGATACAACGATTATTTTGAAGAAATTGTAGATAATTATCAATTATTACTGTTTATCGAATGAAAGCTTAAAGAATGTTGAAAAAAAATTGCAAGACACAGTGAAGTTTTTATAAGTCGGTCAATTAAAGGTATCAAATGGCGACATTAATCGTTATCGCCAATCTGATTGCAATATAAACTTTCAGATAGCAGATTTCTTGCCGGTTACAATTCTGCAGTACCGGTAGCTTGTTAAATTGTAACGGACAGCTTCATAAATCACGCTCAGTGCAAAGGCATCTATGGTGATTAGAAACGTAAAAAAAAAAGGTTTCGCCCAATGGGAATTGAGTCATTTACCTACCATCAATCAACCGTAATTGGATTCTTGCTTTTCGATTCATTTCATGATTTCTTAAAAGATTTTGTATCATATTGAAAACATCGTGCAGCGTGAATAGACTTAATATTGCTACCATTGATTAAAGCATGATCATTAAGATAACCGGAAATCTTTGCAAAGGTCTTCATAATGGTTAATGGCACGATATGAGCTGGTATGGATCATCGATAACCTTATGGAATAATGTAATAAAAGTGTTTCCCATTTGTTTTGCATTAATCCATCACAAGGGGGTCCGACTTTTGGCATTACTTTTGTCTTCAATCAATTTCATATATGAATTACTCATAAATAAAACATCAGCATTGGCCATCGATATTCTATGGCCCAATTTACGTGCCATCCTTTTCGCAAGATCGCAGAAATTAGGATTTAGAATTCGCAAACTTTTGATACCAAAAGATGGATGAAAAAATCGTGCTGCTGCGAGTATTTCCGCCCTTATCATAGGGTCATAAGCTCTTGGAAAAACTCACTTTGAACCTAATTCCCCAACGTTCTCCGATGTCGTAACTTGATAAATGCCACGGCACGTGAACTATTCCATATATTTTAACGCTAATTGCCATCATACTGGAAATTATGTGTTTCCCGTACATTCTAACACCACGCCTCTGATTAACAGTCATGGAATTCTATTGAAGTATCTTGTAAATTTAATTATTTTTATTATTTTCTTAATTATATCGCTTAATTACATATCAGATTCAAATTAAAGTCATTTCGTGTGTTGAGATCTACAAAAGTCTAAACTCTTTCCGAGAACTCATCCTTATTCCATCCTACAGTGGTTCCTTTATTCTGCTACATTTACGTTGTCATTCATGTCTGTAATGTTTAAATACCTTACACATTTTCATCGAATATAAAAAATTATGACTACAATCAAACATGTGCCTTTATGAAAAAATATTCACTGAATTTGAATGTACGATAGTAAACAACATGATTAAAGTACGAAGTTCATGTGAAAAGCGAATATATCTGAAGTAGTCATATAGGTAGTCCATCCCAAAAAACACTCAACACAATACAGAACAAAAGACGCGTCGAGAACATTCGAGACTTTTATTGGACGCTAACGAAGTCCATAAATATCGTCAAATAAGCCGTAAATATTAATTATTCATATCTGAAGTTTCGCGATGAGTTGGCGGCGTGGACCACACGAGCTCTGGTCGGAAACTAAAGTAATAGTAATCAATGGTGTTATATGATTTTAATTGGAAATTTAACGGAAACCATTAATAATAAGTTCCTAGTATTCTTCATACATTTTCGTCTACCGTTCTACAAACGCCGCACCTGAAGTTCTTTGGGTTGTCTGTTCCGTTCCGATCCTTTTGTCATTCCATTGATGGAACACGGGTCTCCTCTCAGAATGAGAAGATTAAGGCCATATTCTTTAGAGTAATAAGAACTTGTATTACGACCTGACGACTGTAGTTATAGTGTGTAGAAGTTCTAGAGACATTATTCGTTTGAACTTTATCACTACAATGGATAGACAATTAACGAAACAATATACCTACAGTCAAATTATGTAACCATCAAAGTGACAAGGGTTGAAAGTATGCGAAAATTTTTTTGCAGCCTTGTCATTATAAATTTTCGCATTACACTCATTAAAAATATTCGCAAATATATATTTGCGAATATTTTTCTACCATATAGGTAATTAAGGTAATAGCTCTTTCTAAGTTATTATATTTATCGAATAACATTGGGTGGATCAAAATCTGACACACTTTTAGTTAAAAGCTTATAATGTCCATTAATTAACATCGATTTTATTTACAGCGTCTCAACTTCTGATAACGGTATTCCGTCCCATAATATGAATACTGCAGTTCGTGCGTATAAAGTCGTGAGGCAGCGATTATTATTATTATTAAAAATATCCACGATATAAACATAATGACTTAACAATTTGTTACAGCACTGAACATGATAGCTGTAGAATAACGAGTGGAGTGGTACGTCCAGATATTACCAGTACTGTTCCGAGGCGTGAACCCGTCCTATCATCGACCAGCTATTTACATATTAATAAAATAATAAAAAGCATTTTACGATCCCCTCCCAACAGCTCCTAACTCATTTGTATTGTTATTGTTCTGGACGCGGCCGTCCTGCGGCGGCGTGCGCGTGCGTCGATATCTCGACGATAATTGTGTTCGAGTTATAACTTAATGGATAACTTCAGCGTATTTTTATTGGCGTCATTTTATTTGTCATCTTTTTTATTTATGTTACGAGGGGTTCCATTCGGTCAAGTTAAATATTTTCGCCCATAAAGTTTAACTATAATGTACTACAGTTGAATGTCAGAGCGTTGAGTCAGTAAGCTTGCTGTCTTTAATTTATATGTGGGGATGTGCTGCGATGTATATTTATAATTCATTATTATTATTATTAGGTACTATATTGACACGCCAGGCTCTTACTTGGTAGGCAGAGATTGCTGAATGCCGAATACTTCTGCTCCAACAGACCTGACATACTGCTTCTACATACATTACTAAATTCATACGCGCACGCCGGTTTCGGTATTTTTCACATAGGCAAAATAATTGACGGAATTCACATGAAATTCGTTTGCATAGATCGTACGCCAGTAAATATTCAGGAACGTACACGTTTCTTAAGTAAATTAACATAGAACAGCTGAGACAGGCCGCGGTAACGCGCACAGTACTGTAAACGGCCAGTGAAAGTTTTAGCGACAGATGTTTGGATGTAGGGTGAAATGTCCAGTTGTTTACGTCCCCTTCAAAAAATTTAAAAATATTTTTTTCTAGAACATGTACATTCAAACTTTTGCGTCTATTAATAATGTTGTTTGTTATTATTTACATAACCGCCATCTAGTACACATTTAAATATTGCCTATGTCAGGAGGCCCAATCCATTCAAATTATTCTGTACCAATAAATTAATATGAAAATGTTCAACTGCGAGTAAAATTCATTAGTGATACGTACTGTACATATTATATATTATGTAGCTTATCAACCGTCTGGTTACTATAACGAAAGTTCTCTTAATGCTAACTCTGGGATCAGATGGCCGTATGTGGATAATATTTATTATTAATCTGAAATTGATCCCCCTACGCGTATATAAACATTGTCATGTCAGCTTTATCCAACAGTTTCAACCACCGTACGTTTACCCTGATCACAACATTATTAACTTACAATCCGCAGCATTTACCAGCTTGTTATTTTTGTTGTTGTTGTTGTTGTGGACAAATTTATCTGTTCGTAGCGTAATAGATAACGTAAAATTTACAAGGACTTTCACTTTGTGTCATTACGAGTACCCCATTATAGGAAACCGTTGGCAAACATTATTCAATTGAATGTTATATGTTGTATTCATGTTCTTTATTGCGAGGAAATATAGGACGGTTCAGAAATATTTGTATTAGAATATTTAAATAATATAATTGCAATAATGATTTCATATTTGTACGCTATTTTTATAGGCTATGCGCAACTTTTGTAGTGTTAATATAAGATCCTTATATTAACCGTACTTCACAATTCAACTGATGGATTTAAATATTTAAATGGCGACGACTGTTATACCTATTAATAAACAAAAATATGTACTAGAAACGTGAA
Organism: Elbella merops; assembly: GCA_018244855.1. NCBI lineage: Eukaryota > Metazoa > Arthropoda > Insecta > Lepidoptera > Hesperiidae > Elbella > Elbella merops. Next base: position 9,552 of record DWMG01003150.1, read on the forward strand.
AAATATCCTGTATTGTTACGAAATTCTTAAAAATATGTTTTCTGATTGAAGATACACGTGGCGACATCTCTTGTCGCGTTATGGAATATATTCAACTGAATCGCGATTTTTAAGACGCAAAAGCATGGAAAATGTTTTTTTTTTTATGATGTGACATTTGCAACGCAAAGAAAAAGTAATAAAAACCCTGTATAAATGGAGATAACTATTCAGCCAGGTAATCGCCAACATTATCTTTGATCAACATTATTTAGACAGTTACACATAGGCATCCCTCAAGGGACGCCACTAGTGGGTCCGATATAATTTCTCCTCGTGTAAATGTTTTAAGAACTGGTCAAAGGTATAGATGTATGTAACCATTACTAAAACAAGCAGAATGGTCCATGAACATGAGCAAGCAATAGGATGCCGTACATGGATATCTCCTTCTATTCTCTGTTGATTGATCTGTGATTGACTGTCAGCTAACTTTCCTTGACTCGATGCTCATCTGTAGATGTTTGACACATGAGCTGTGTGCTGGAGAATAGATACTTATCGTCTGATAACATTAAATTGACTTTAGTCAAGGTAACCAGTTTTTGCTTCAGTTCTTTTCATACTACATTATTATATCTCATGTCAGGTCCCTTTTCGGGGTAGGCAGAGAGCATTGAGCGCCAAATATATCCATACCCACAGATCGGATTTCTTCGACTTTCATTATTGGCTTCATACACGTTTAGAAGACTAAAACATTTTTATTGACAAAACTCACTACTAATATCGTGTGAACAGCATGTAGATCTACTAATCTCATGCGATGTCTCATTATAATCCAACATCGTAATACAGATAAATATGACATCCAATTAGCAATCATGATGAAGATTGTAGTTCTCCGAAACCATTATCAATACACATAACTCAATTATCGATAGTGTAATAATCGTTACCTAACAATTTTAATATGAAACCGATCAGCTCCGCCCACACGTTGTCTGTGGAGCTGTTTATGCGCAACGGAGGAATGTGGCGTGACCATTATTGGGAGTACTTTAAAAAATATGTACCGGACAAGTTAATTCAATGTCGCTTCCATTACCCGCATGTGGAAGAACCTTTACATAAAATATAACATCGCGCGCATATTTTCTCGAAGGAGTAAGTAGTGGAGCTTTATTACTCCTCATCATCATCATCATCAGCCTATCTTAGTCCACTGCTGGACATAGGTCTCCCCCTTAAAGAGGTTTATGCCCGTAATCTCCACGCTGGGCATGCGGGTTGGAGATCGCAGGGCACGGCTTTTCGCACCGCCGACGATGCTGCCCGTCGGCGACCAGGGCATTTAGCCGTGTCTATTTAGGCTGCGCTATACCGCAATCAGCCGGTCGCATTATTACTCCTACTATCCACCAAGTTCACGTTCACGTTTATCCACGTTCGGAGGCCAATTGCGTCTTGCGAAAACTCTAAAAATATGTAGGTTTTCTCACTATGTTTTCCTCAACCGTTACAGCAAGTGATAAGTCTTAAAACACAAGTTATTATAAAATAAATTACATAATGCTCGCAATAGCTATCCACTTTGGGCTGTCAGTATTTAGAAATAAATAAGAAATGAAATAGATAATATTTAATTGATAATTAATTGGACACATCGAGAATTATAATTCATGTTTGCAGAAAAAGTGGAACATCTAATATTATTCGGTAGTTATAATTAAGAAGCTCATACATAAACCATATTACTGCATTCGATTAACGGTCCTATATCTTCAATATTAATAACGTTAATTGCGTAAATAATGAAGATTTAATGTAATCACTGACTTTCCGAATGTACCTACACGTCTATAAAAAGATAGAACATTCTAATCTAAACTCTAAATCTTTTAACATTAAGATGTAAATAGCTTGATTTCGCTCGACCAGGTAAAATTCCATTTCGATGTATACCAAAATTTGTTAATTGCGATCTGGCGTCAATTTTTATCATTGAATAATTTAGTTTGGACGGAGGTAAATCAGTTAACAAGCTTTGTACTTTCGGTTTTGTACTGCATGTCTGGTTTATTTGATAGCACGACTACATTCGATCCTATCCGAGGTTCATATCGGGAGGACCTACCGATCGAAATATACTTGCTCTAGCAATGCATCAGTTCATGTCAGATTGGATTGGCCATTTTAACGCTTCTTTGGTTCATCTGGTTACCATAAAACAAGCTCTCTTGCTGCTTACTTTAGGATCGGATGGCCGCGTGGGGAAATGTCCCAAGGTATTACTGATATTATATTTTTATTTATTATGTATACAACATGCCTGGCCCGATAGTCTAATCCTTATCGAGCTTGACTAATACTAGCCAGAGGTTTTTGATTCGATTCCCACACAGGAAATATATTTGTGTGTATTGTGTGTACATGTGTTTGATCTGGGTGTGGATGTTAAATCGTCTACATATGTAAGTATGTATTTAATGTTTACATACACACATCCGGTGGAGTAGGCGAGTTCTGGAGTGGAGACCGCGGCTCGGCAAACGTAGTGTAGGCCGCCCTCTAGCCCGGTGGGATAACGAACTAAAGGCTCGATCGAAAGGCTGCAGGCAGATGCTGGATGCGACAAGCCGAGGACAGAGCCCGATGGCGCTCGTTGTGGGAGGCCTATGTCCAGCAGAGGACTGAGATAGGCTGATGATGATGATGATGATGATAC
>DWMG01003151.1:0-12258 GCA_018244855.1 Elbella merops
AATTTAATTTTGTTGTGTAAGCTTTATATTATGAATTTAATTGTCATACAAATAAAGCTAATATTCGCTTGTCGAGATATGTTGAGGTGTTAAATATTTTGACTGTTTTGTTGATTTTATATTTATTGAATTGTAAAAACCAAAATATCGGTATTCAGTATTACTACTAATTAATAAGCAGGTTTCAGATACGTTTCTTCAAACATATTTATGTAATTTACATTAGTCATAGTGCTTCCATCTGTATCGGTTGGAATAGTGGATGTGTTTCAATGTTTTAGCATTCTGTACAATGCGGTGTTCTTAGGTTAGTTCCTACGGAAAGATGAAGATGGCGCTAAAAAATTAGGTATAAATTAAATTATTAATTCTATTACATTACATCAAAAGCAGTTTTTAATCGTATGTAAATTATGATGTTCAATTTATTTGAAAAATACAAATTAAAATATAGATGTTGTGTTGCAAAACTTGGGCATTTATGTAAAGCAATTTCAAGCGTAGGCAGGAATGGATTCAGCAGTTTGCATAAATAACATCCACCCACTGTCCGGAGCGTCGAGGATTGGCATTCGAATAGCGAATAATAAGTTCGTTAGCGAATTCGCCATGTTGCGGTCGCAGTGGCAAACAAATGCATGTCACAATTTCGCCGCGAGCTGGCAAAATACGACGAAAATGTTCGACGCTCCATCCATTGGATTTTATACCTTAAGAAGAACTTTTTTAAAGTTAATTTTGACCGAATAAAAAAGTTGCCAATTTATTTCTGTTTATCTGGATAGCCTACGGGCATGCCAGATACTCTGTAAATCGTACTTATGTATTGTTGCATTTTTAACTTGCTTTCTAAATAAAGATGCTACTAATCCGTGATGAAACTAAATTTTAAATATAAACTGCAGATACTTTTATACTATTTACTTTTCATCCATCCTTTTTATTTTTACAATTAATCTGCCCAAAATAGACAAAGATCTATGTATGTATCAGATCAAACTATTTCCATCAAGCTGTCAAAATATATTATTTTAAGCTATATTAATTAAGTAGCAATACCAATGACAATTGCCAATAAGTAAAGTAACATCAATTCTAATTCAAAGTTCTAGTGAAATTGGGTAAGATTTACGGGGGTGTTCGCAGGGAGAGAACGCAGCAAATCATTACTGACAGTTGACCAAACGGGGTGTGCGCCCCTAAAATATGTATGAGACTAGAAAAGGCCTGCTATGGTGTCCGAATGTTGATAAGCCAAGTATTGGGGCTGTGAGATTGGATGGCAATAATGGGGGAGTCAGAGGCGAAATGATTAGGATTTGTCGCCAAAAGTTTTTTGCTTGACGAGAATTGAGTGGATTTCGTACACAGGAGTTTTATATTGAAGCTTAACTTGTTGTAGTACGTCTTGATTAATATGGTATTGTATTTCGTTTATTGAAATTTTGTTAGTTGACAAAAATCATGAATTTATTAATGACTGATAAAAAGCGAAAAACTATTTGACACACTTTGAAGAAAAAAAATTGTACAGTACGATTTAGTTCAACATTTATAAAAAAGAAATATTACAGACTCTGAGACCTAAAATGCGTAAGTGAAGTCGTGGGAATTAAAAAAAACCAATTCAACACTAAATCAAAACAAATAGTCCAACACTACAAACGTCATTGTTGCCACAACAAAGTGTCTAAATCCTTTTAAATCCGAGAAATACGATTTTTTGAAAAAAAAAACCGTAGTAACAAAAAAAGAATAGGTCGTTGACTCTCGCAAAAACTCACAATAGGATGGGTGTAAAAAAACGTTTAGAAATATTTGTATCGGTGTAAGCAGCTACCGAAATACTAAATACAATTTATTGTGCATTTTTTTTGTGGCCAGCATTAATTTTGAATAGTTGTAATGGATTTCAAGTTGTAATCTTGTTGCGAATTATTATTCTTATTTTGAAACACAAAATTATTAATACATACTAATATTCTAGCGTTTTATTTCACTTTATTTTGTATTTACAGTTGTTAACAAATTGTAAATAAGAATTAATTCACGGAAATATTTTTTTAAAAACCTCGTGTCTCATTAATCAATCGTAATTAATAAGATATAAAGTTAAGACTATTCTGAAATAGACTGAAGGAAATTGTGATACAGAAAAACATGTAAATGCAAGATTATGTACAATTATTTATTTCATAGGCCTTCGTTTTAATTATTACGCAGTTTTTATTATTTCACAAGACATTTTATACTGTTAAAAGGGAGCAAATAATATATTAAATATTAAGAAAAAGGAATAAAAAAAATAATTATTGCGTTAGCAGGAATTTCATTATTCATTACTTGATTACCAATAAATTGGCGTACATTAAATAGAGCAATAAATGACCCAGCAAATCGGTAACCTATACAAACATAATTATTGTTCAACAATAAGTCACTGATACTTTTTTTTTGGTCAAAACATGTCGTTTAAACCCCAATTCCCTGTTCGGGACGTTTTTTACCCCAATTGGCGGAATCACAATGTTTTATGGTGTCAAGAGCCGATCAGTGTGAAATTTTCGGATATATTCGAGAGTTCTCATGATGCTTTTGTATTTTTTTCACATCCATTATCAGTCTTTGTTTTATTTTTAAACGTTTCAAATATATTATCAAATGACCGTTGCTATCACAATATTATAATGAAATATTTTACAGTATGATTAATAGGGGAAGTAGATTATGATTGAATGTGTATGGTAGGTATGGGAAGATGTGGCTAGTCCAAAATATAAGAACGGTGAGAATTTTAAAATTTATATTGATTTTCGCCCTTATTCGCCATTATTTGAGCTATGTATTAAAACGTCACTTACAATTCACTTCTAACTTGCTCAACTACTACCTTATAAGGTACATACTCGTATATGCAGTTGCAACAAATTCGCCAACACCCTTACAAAATTAAAAAATAGAATAATAATTTCTAAGGGCATGCATAACTATCGAACCCCGCAAGACCCTTGGTATTAACAAAGAATTAACCCTTTCAGAGCGCACGGACTGGTTTTATTATTTTATTAATTTGAATGTTGCAATTTTGCGTATACCTGATCTATGACAATGGGATACCGTACACTCGCCAAATCCTCTATTCAATTTTGCATAAGGGTCTCATTTTAATGTTCGAGTATTTTAGTGGAACGATAGGCAGATGTTACGCGGATACCAACATCTAATTCACAGTTTGAATACCGGTTCAAAACCGCTGCGTGGTTATTTACTTTTTAATTCGTATGTGACGTTCATAAGTATATAAAAGGAATTAGCTACTTGAAAATTTGTAAAAAATATTATTGTAGTAACAATTTAGTTTTTAGCTTAGTTTAAAGGTATATTGACGGTTTTAGGGTATTTAAATAAAATTGGCATAAGCTTCTATTACTAGTAAAAACAAATAAATCTCTTGAGTTCTTATTTTTTGGGAAGTTAATTGACCTATTCTGCTATTTGCGTATTCATTTTCTCCCTTTCATGTCGCCGCACTTGGAGTGCCTCTTTGCTTATCAGGTGATCAACAATCTACATTAGCATACAATTAAGGTAAATTAGCCGTGTGATTTGCAAGTGGGTACTAGGCGGCGCATGTCAAGCACAAGTCATTACCTTTTGTGCTCTATATCTAATCTCACATCTTTGATTCAAAGTTAAGTGTTAAAAATTTTAATGTCAACAATGCAGCTACTTTAAAATGCACAGACTTTTTTTAATATCCCCATACATATGTTAGAGTTCAAATATTAATTGATTACGCTTCGATTCCAATTTCAAATGTATGAGTGCAACGGTTTGCTATTTCTGTATTGATTTATGGCCAGAGACAAAGTTGAAAAGCGACCGAGCGTTTTTTTTTCTTAAATATTTGTATTCGGAACGGGTGTTTTATTTGTGTCGAAAAATTCGCAAGGGTCGCACTGACAGTGGCGTCGCGAAAAAGGGTTTAGTTATTATTAGTATTACCAGTAAGTTAGTGGCGTTATTGTTTGATAATGAATTATTGGGTTCAAACGTTTCAGGTACATTAAGTTACACGTGAAGGGTTACGTGTCATTGTGCAAAAATGACAGTCGTGAGTTTCACACGCGAATGTGCAGTCAGGTATAGTTCATGTGTTGCACCAATCCTAACAACTAGTTCTAGTTTAAAAAGCTGAGAATTTTCAATGCGTGAGTACCTAATATTTATTTCTATATATAAATATCTTACTAAATTTACGCTTAGATATACTCGTATCTTTAATTTATATTTAAATCAACAAAGTTTTGCTTTACCTATTAATTATCGGAATTGCATATCAAAATTAACTATCAGAAAAATATATTTACGTAATACGTAACGTAAATAATATTCTGTGATATTTAACTAGCCAAGATGATAAGTGAAACTTGAATTAAACTTACGTAATAGACCGCGCGTGTAACCTTAGCGTAACCCCAAGTGCTTCTCAAAGCTTTGAGCCTTCAGCTCCTTAACCCTCTAATAATAATTACACCTTTTTGTCAGTTAACCCTTTAACGCGCCGGTAATTCTTAAGCCCCGCTACCTGACCCCGCCGGGTCTGCCTTACTTCCTGATCCATTCCTTATTCGAATCGTCTCGACGATGCGTGTGCGCATACCGACTCCATCGATTTTTAATTCGATTTTTAAACATGATCATTTTGTTTTAACAATGTGCGAAGACCTAAAAGTTCGTTGCAGTGCTTTGTTTTGGTGAAATTGTTTTATGACGTGTGTTTTTACGGTGTTATGTGTGAGTTTTAATCAAACCTTATTTTTCCGCTATTTTATCAAAAATTTTTTTTTCATTGCTCCGTTTAATTATTAAAGAGGACGTGTTTTCGCTGAGGTGAGGTTAGGTTTCATTACAAGAATACCGACATAAGTGTTATATGGCAAAGAAATTAAATAGTTTAACAAATTATCAAGATATGTCTACTGTCCGCCTAAAGTCTAATAGATTTTCAAAGGTACAAAGTATTCTGGCATATACCTACTACATATAAATCATAAAATTTGTTCTATGATAATTCTACATTTAGTACAAGAAAATCTTAAGAGCCAAGCGCACAATATATTTTGTTAAGTTCCATTTCCACATGCCAACTAAACTCAACTCCGTCTAAATAGCCTCGAATTTTCTCCTCCATATTCCACATCGTTCCCCGTGTGTAATAAAGAAGGCATAATTTTATTCATACACAAAATAACAAACAGGAGACACAACGCACGTCAGCAGTTTGTCGGAGACAATAAAGAGGCCGGACCGCTCACGACGCTACTGTCCTCCATATCCATGCAAAGATGATACGCAGTTATTTCCAACATATTCCAATATATTATTTTTTATTGCCCACCCTCCGGGAAGGTGGAGGGGAGTCGCGTCATGCGTGATATTTGATATAAAGTCGGAACTCAACTTCGTTATGCGATATTCTTTTTTCAAAGGACAATGGCTTCGACGTAACATATTTTCGAGCAGATAGAGGATATTTTTCTTGAGCTACTCGGATGAGTCCAATTATTTCTAACATGAGACTGCTTTCAATGCGAGTTTGTTAGCGGAGTTACTCGTACTCTCGGCCCAAAACCGAGCTTGTTAGTAATAGTATTGTGTAGTTAAACTACGCGCGTTTTATTTTATTCCGACTGCGATGATATAAGTTAGCGTTGTTGTTACATACGAACACTTTTTTTATTAAATGTGTAATTATATAGTAAATGATTTTAATTCTTTACGACGCTTGGACAATTTATGCTTTGTGTGTGTTACACTAAATCGTTAAAATGGCTGCTGTTAAAAACAGACATAAGTATATTAATATGGAGCTCAAATTTATTTTTATTTACAGCATTTGAGAACGTTTTGCGATTTTCGTATATAAATAAAATTTGGTAACAGCGTATATTTGAAACATTTAGAAAAGTGTCTGTTACAATATTGTTAAATATCTGCAGTAAAATTATGACTAATAAAATTTTATATAAATAAAGTGATAAATATTAAATTCTGTGTAAAAAGACGGAAATTAAAAATGAACGTTGTTTTATTCCGAAAGTTTAATAGAATAACCTACGATTTAGTATTAAAATATCAACGCGCGCGAAAAGCCCATAAACAAAAATTAAAATGGCTTCTAAGTTAGCAAAATCCGGTCGGCCATGTCGTAAATGTGCAAATAAATCCGCAGTAAATAAGGGAGAGGGTGTTGGTCAGTCCCCGGGTCCGCCCCCGGGGGCAGTTTGACGGTCAGAATTACCCCGTCGATAGTTGGAGGGTTGAACCTAAAAGCTTTTGTTGAAAACGTTATTATATTGAAGAATAATAATATCAGCGATTTATCAGCAGCTTAACTCTAAGTAAAGACAAACGTAAATATGTTGAAAATGGCTCATATTGTTTGCTCAGTATTCTCCTGTAACTAGTTTAATAAAAGTACTATCACAGTTTATAATTGGGATAGGCAGGTTTCAAAATTGTAGGTTAAATCATTTTTGAGCAAATGTCGAATATGTTCTCTCGTTCGTTTCGTGGTTCAGTGAATTGAGTTAAACATTTTTATATAATACTGAAATATAAATTCAGTATAGGCATACCACTCTCTTACAATAAAATAAATAGCTCTCCACAGTGGCTGCCCTGTGATACGTCAGAGCGGGGGTGAAGACTTAAACGGTCGTTGGTTAAGGGGTGGCAGGGGGATAGTGACCGCGACATTTGTAGCGTCCACCCCCTAAACCAAAGTTGGATGTTCTGATCTTTTGCACGAGAATTTATTTATAGTATTTCTAAAGGAAATAGAATTTTATTTTCACAACTGATTATAAAAATGACATTGAGAGAGAATGAGAGCTATTATTAATAATAAAATCAAAATTGTTGTAAATTAATTTATCTAATAAGTTTTATATAGTAACCTTTATTACATACATATACAAACATAGATACAGAATATTTTCGTTAAATAAAATAATCAAGGTTATAAAATATTTTGTCAGCACAATTTGCTGAACATTTATTCGTTGTGAACGCCATTAGAATTTTTGAAGAATCAAAAGGCTAGTCTTCTAAGCTGGCCAAGTACGGAACTTTACAGCTAACGCCACGCGTGTAATCCTCGAACGGGTAGCAGAGGACGGATAGTAAGTACATCTTACCTTTAACAAGTTACGTCATACACCGGGCACATATCCAGCGGAACTTTAGACACATTAGAGAATTTTTGAGGATACTCAGGTTTCCTCGGGATGTTGTCTTATTGTTACAAGTGATCATAAGACGTAGATTTTTACAAAGAGAACCCCGCTTGTATCTGAACCCAGTATCCCCGGAGTGGAAGCTAAATTCTAAATCACTAAGCAATGCGTTACATTTTCAGATACAAATAGTTTCTTTCATATCTTTTATAGTCTTAAGCAAAAGTATTAAAAAATTCAGGTCTCTAATTATAACGCTCTGTAATAATTACACACTCATTATAAAGGTGTTTTCTACGTTTTACTGATGTTCTAACCCTACTGCGGGGTGGGCGCGGGGTGTGAGCGGTGTAAGGGTGGCGGGGGCGCAGTGACCGCGACATTTGTACCGTCCGTCCCCCCCTGTCCGATACGCTGCATCGTTTTGAACTTTGTCCGAAGTTATTGATTAATTTGCCATTTTAGTTCGCAACGCCATATTCTGTAAGACAGGATTCCGTTTTAGTTTATGTGCAATATTGTCCTATGTGTTCTTATTGTATATGTATAATTATGAAAATATGTTGAAGCTTGAATTAAACTAAAACATTTTTAATGTTACATCTTAGTTTAATTCGTATTGCCGTATTTAAATGACGATTATTTGTTAATTTTGTTATCAAGTAACGCGATGTGTTATTTCGTTACATCGCAACGTACGTAATACATAGAGGTAATAAGTAATATAAGATTTATGTATTGAACGATACATATTCGAAACAGCAGCCGTATGCTTATTTGTACTGCTTAGCCTCGTTAAAGTCTGGTTTACATTATGTAGTTCGTAAAAACTTAATGACACGAAATGCACAAACATAGGCCTTGAAAACAGGTATGACTATGACATTGATATTAAAATTATAGTCCTGTCCTATTAAAGATTGGGTGTAAATGTTAAAAGTTTTTAAAACACAAAAAACAGCGGACAAGTAAAATTGTTTATCGATATTTTTTAAAAAGCGAACGCAACGAATATTGTAAGAACCAATAAAAACGTTTTCCAATATGGCGTCGCTAAGCCGATAAATTAGCTTCGCGTAATTCATTCGAATATGGAACGAGGAGGAATCAATTAGAGCGCGCAGATTTCCAACTGGCCGAATGGCCAATAAAGGCAAATGGCGCGATGTTACATTTGAATCTACGCATCTAGTATATGCTGATCTCTGGTCGACTGTCACCTTTCTTCCAACTCAAGGTGTGAAGTATAAAGTAAGGGAGGGATGGGAGCTCTATCAAAGTGGTCGGACATAGTTACTTTACGATGCCATTAGCGTGTTTGCCGTTCGGCCGGCATTCATTTTTGCTGACATCGCTTTGGCTGCGTCTCTTATTGGGTTAGTTATGTTATAACGAAAGGGTTGTAAATGGTATATTTTGTTTGACAGTTTTTTCTTGTTGCTTGTCATTAAATATATATAATATTAAACGCTTAAAATATATGACATCGTTTTTCTGAAGCAACTGTTTAAAGAGCTTAATTTATATTTATACACATAAATATATGCGTAATATGCATAATTTTTCATAGTGGGAGTGTACTACACTCCTCTGTTTACCACTTAGGGGATTACAGGGGTAATTTTTTTTAATATAACTCCCTGAAATAAGGGTCTTTTTGTATTTAGTAATTACACGCGTATCATATTAAAAATAAAAAAATGATTCATTGCGAAAATAATTGAACATATACGAGTATTATATAATTTTCGATTCGCCCAAGTTAAATAGTGAAACAACTTCGCTAAGCCATGTTGGCTAAACTGCCCATACAATATATCAGCTAAGAATGTATCGGCTACGGCGTTCGGCTAGTTTCTTCACAAACCATTAAGTTCGAACTCGCAGCTAGTGAGATATGGACTTCCCGGTATTGCGGAACATTCCACTTGTTTGTTGGGATTTGTGTTCTTTAACATTGGCAGCGATTCCTCCCATATTTAATTCAACTTTATTCTATATCATTTATCTATGGTCATGAAACACGTTTAGCATGTTACCCATACCATATATTCGATTCCCGGATCGAGTACGTATTATCGGATATTTCTAACGAAGATTTTCTAGTAGAAATCTCTAGTAGTGGCTCGGAGTCTGGTTCTGTGACTAATGTATGGCAATAGGCTCACCATCTATTCCCTTGTAGGCCGAAAACCTAACTTTTGAAACGTGGGAATATTCTACAATCTTCTAGGTACGTGTGTCGGTGTAGGTACACCTTCGGGGATTACAAGCGTGATGTTAGGTTTTTTTATGTTAAATGTAATGGTATATTTACAACTAAGAAATAATGAAAATGTAACATTGACGAACGGTTAACATTAACATTAACGATTATATTATATTTAACATTAACTATTTTGAAATATACAGTTTAATAAAATAAGAACAGCGAACTTAAAAACATCAATATAATATGTAAACGCTAAATAATAATGTGTTGACCATGTAATATTGCTTATGTGTAACATAGGTACATATGTATGTATGTATATATAATTGCTACAACGAAAGTTACACGTGTATGAATAAGAAATTCTTAATATGATAAAGTTATATTTCCACCAAACATTTCCAATTTCTCATCATAAAAATCACGCTTCAAATATTATTCCTTAACGTGGCGTATTGTATCCATTGCTCATAATCGGCGGTCACCATAGCGACGATAGCCAGGCAACGCCGTATTAAACTATATAGCTACAGTATAAGACATGATTTCCCCTGACAAAAGTACAACGGGAACGATCGCCGAGCACAGAGCAAGCGGCAACTGGATAAGCGTTATCCTAAAACATCTATTAAATCAAATATTAACGTAAATTTTATCTATTTAATATTTGAATAATCTAATAATTTTACAAATATTTTTATTCAAAACCAACAATATTCGTATATGTGCATCACTTTAAATTTTTCATTTATTTCAAATATAAAAAATAAAATTTTATGGTATATGGAAGGTTTTAGCATCATAATATAAATATTTTTGTTTATTGTGCCTAGTAAATAGGCAGACGAGCCGCGTGATGGTAAGTGGTTACCGTTGTCTGTGAGCATTGGCAACATTCATGTAATGGCCAATGCGTTACTGGTTTGGAAGGAAAACTCTTTTTAAGCTTTTCTTGATGAACCCTGTATTATGGTCCTCCGGGAAGCTTAGGTGGAAGCTCAGTCCGCATTGACAAACTTATTTATTATAAATTTATAACCACGATAATGTATTTTAAGTCCTTTGAAAACAGTACCAATGAACATAAAATTACCTATACACATGTGGCACATCCCTGAGATGAAAACAATACATGTCTGCTTTATTTATTAAATTCACTAAAGTTCTTATCCAGTCGTTATCTATCCAAGAGCGGAAAGGTAGCGGGACAGTTAATATATTTGAAGTTAGGTAGAAAAAGGGTTTCTTACGCTACCTTTGTGCGGGGATGCCCTTTAGTGGGATCTAATAAAACCTTGTTACGGCCAAAGGGATACCAATTCCAATATTGAAAGTGTTCCTTTACATGATACGGAATTTAGGGACTTCTATCTGATATTAAATCGGGGGAAATCTCGTTGCTCTAACGGTACAAGATAAACTTATATAATGTTGTGTGGTGGTTTGTTTTTGATATGTGATTTTATCAGTACTGCTTTAATGTAATTTTTTCAAAGGGTATTCCTTTCCGAAATTACATTCTGTGACCATAATCTTTTTCGGATTCACTGTGTATATTCAGTTTAATTTTTGTGAGTGTAAAAAACATTTGGGAATGTTAATTAAATGTAATTTAAGAGCTTGAAACGCAATTTTATACAGCTGTGTTCCACTGCTTAATTTTTCATATCTTATTATTCATTTTATTCATCTGTTAATTTTAAAAATAAGTGACTATTTTGACATGTTTGGTTTAAGTAGGATTAAACAAAAAATGACATCGTACCCATGTACTTTATAGATCCATTTATTAAGTCATCAAATTAGTTATTTATTATATCAATTAATTAGTAAGTCGCCTGATAATTAATCACTTTAGTTTCTGGATATGTTTTACATGACAGAAGAGGGACATATGATCAATAAAATATTTTTTACAGATCTCCAGATTAAGTTACATTGTATCGTGAGTGGTAAAGAACATGGTCACGCTTTAGAATGCCCCAAAATCATCTATAAGGCGTGTAAAGCCTGCCTAATCTCAGTTGGAGAGCGTGGCAAGCTATGAACTTAGCACCCTCTCATTCTGAAAGGAAAACAATAACTAACAGTAGAATCATTGAAGAGTTAACGATGATGGTTTCGTGACTGTCATTTAACTCCAATATAATAATAGAAGCAATGCTGCATGGCAGCAGAAACCAGCGCAATACTGATGCTTTCAGGGTTGAACTCTGGATTACAACATATAACTTAGAATAACATAGTTAGTTCTATCTTAAACAAGCGTCCACGCTATGGGCCATTTTATGCTTCTCTGTCAAAGTTAGTGGGTCAATGTCATCAAAAAGTTTGTTGCGTCCATATATATAAATAAAGGAGCGCGCTGTCACAAAGCTTTGACTATCTCGAGACAAAGTCAAAACATTACAAATTAAATTAATAGCTAAAGAAAAAAAATTGCAGAAATCAATGACAGGCACAGGGTTAGTATACGATGGACTTACAAGTTTAGTGGGTAATAATTGGTAATGAGTTATAATTGGTAATGCTCATATTTCTCATGACAAGTAGTATATTTTATTAATATATCACACTAACATACGCACTGCATAAATTATTATATCGTCACGTTAGATCCCTTTCGGGGTAGGCAAAGATCACGTATCACCCACTCACTTTATCGTATGAAACGTAAGGAACTTCTTTTTCGTGTACATATGTATGTCATTATCATCATCGTCAACCTCTAGATGTCCACTGCTGCACATAGGCCTCCCCTAATCGGTGGTCACTATGGCAAAACCCCCCAATATGGAGTGGCGC